>JAVKPL010003993.1:0-21046 GCA_032173675.1 Gastrolobium villosum
ATATGTAACCTACTGGTTAAGATTTTGGTATTCTCAAATACTAGATGATATTATCTGATACAGTATATTATTTTATCCAATACCATGCCAAACGCTGAATAGTATAAAATTTCAATGAGGTCTTATATAATCAGGTCTTATACTATTAAGTCTTATACTATCAGACCTTATCCTATATTATGCACCAAACATGTCGTTATTTCTTTATCTGATTGCATTTTACATTTCTTGCAGTTTTTTTGTCTGACTGAGAGTGTCATTGGTTGATACCCTCGACTCACTGTTTTTTAAACTCGTTTAACCGGGTATGTATTGCTTCATTCCTATGTTGATCTCTATATGTATTAAAGATATACGCTCTGTTAGTTTAGATTCAATTTATGTTAAAGACATTATGTAAAATCACTTTCTCAGCTCTTGATTGCATTAATAACAAACGCTTTCATAAAAATTTACACTCCAAGTTTTCGAAAGGTATAAAACTTTCACTGGAATCGATATATTTTACCCAACATATACACGTTAAAATAAACCTAAAGAATATTTTAATCCAAAATTTTAGATTTTGGGTGAGTGTCTTTTTATTGGTTTATATTATTCTCTAATACACTTCTTCTCGCGTAAGAGGGCTTTGAGCTTAAAGTGTAAATATTGTACAGACCCAATTTTTTGGTTTTACTTTGGGCTTATTTAATTCCACTAGAAAATATCGGGCGGTGGGATCGAACTAATCTGACATGGTTACTAAAACTATAATAGTAAAGAATCATTTTAACCCAAAAAAATTTAAGACATTGGCTAGGGTCTTTTAATGACTTATATTAATATAAAACCAATTAAAAAGTTTAAAAATTTATGAAGTATGTCAAACATCGCAGCAGAAGATCAACCCTTCATTGTTTGAAGATATATATTGGTTGAAAATCTTCAGGGTACCGTGTCTATGTGAGCAGTGTAGTTATTTTAACCATGGCATAGTCAACACCAGCTATCTACCTTGCAAATTAGTGACAGTAACATCATTGATGGAACTTGTTCTGTGGCTCTGTTGAGATGACTCTCCACTCATCACAAGCTGCTTCTGGATGAAAGCAGGTTGCTGTGGAGGAGGAAAGTTAACGATCTCACTTTTAAGCATTGAAACCACAGTGGCCATGGTAGGTCTCTCCCTTGCAAGTTCTTGTACACAAAGAAGTCCAATGTGTATGCATCTCAAAATGTCATTGCCATGATCTGGATTAGATATATTTGGATCTATAAGAGATATAATCTCATCTTCATTCCATAGTTTCCATGCCTTCAAAAAATACAAGAATCGAAAGCAGCATATGAATTTTAAAGTTTATTATTTATTATTAGCAACTAGCAACAAGCAATAGAGGTTGTTGAAACTAAGCCATGAAATAATATGTAGAGACTTACATATCCTAAGAGGCTCAGTGACTGCTCGTGATTATAAAAACTTGTGTTTTTTCTACCACTAATTATCTCCAACAGCAAAACTCCAAAGCTAAAGACATCTGATTTCTCTGAAAATAGCCCTTCCATTGCATATTCAGGGGACATGTAGCCACTGCATTTAAATTTCAACATGAAGTTAATTATTTGGCTGTTGTCAAGATAATATAACCTTGGATAAAAGGAAGACACGCTTACTATGTTCCAACAACCCTTCTAGTATTGGCCTCATCTTCGCTGCCTCCAAAGATTTTGGCCATACCAAAGTCAGATATTTTTGGATTCAGTTCTTTATCCAACAAGATATTACTCGGCTTCAGGTCTCTATGGATTATTCTTAATCTAGAATCTCTATGGAGATAAAGCAAACCTCGAGAGATTCCTTCAATTATATTAAATCGTTTCTGCCAATCCAAAACCACCTTTTTGACTGGATCTGCAGAAACAATAAAAAATGAGGTCATCTTGAAAAAGCATTACTTAAAAGAAGAAAAAATTATCTTTTGAACATTGAGTTAGTATTCAAGCGAAAAGCTAAATGATTTTCTTGTTTGTTTTCAGTTCATAGCACACTAAGCAAAGTTGAAAGCATTAAAATTATATGATCTACAGCATAGATAGGAAATATCAAATTAAGGTGGACTAACCAAATAGATAAAAATCCAAACTCTTATTGGGCATGTACTCATAGATCAACATCTTTTCCTCTCCTTCGATACAGCAGCCTAGAAGTCTTACAAGATTACGGTGTTGAAGTTTTGAAATCACAATTACTTCATTCATAAATTCTTCTAACCCTTGTCCAGATGCTCTTGAAAGTCTTTTCACTGCCACTTCTTGTCCATCTTGTAATTCTCCCTACAATAAAAGTTTAAGAAAAATTTCAAAATGCACAGATTATTGACAGGATCAAAGTTCAAACTTCACATGACTAAGGTACCTTATAAACTGAACCAAAACCACCCTGGCCAAGCTTGTTAGCTGAATTGAAGTTATCTGTTGCAGTTGAAATATATCTAAAATCAAATACAGGCAGGTCCTGGAAATTTTTAACTCGTTTCAGCTCTTCACTAAGACCTCCAGTTCGGTTTTCTGGATGAGTTTCCCTTGTGTTCCGCAACATTCTTCCTGCTGAATGCAAGGATATGAACCAGAATCCAACCCAACACAGCCACGCGGTCCAGAAAAAAATGAAATGAAGAAAAAAAGCATTTAACTAGATTGAGTTTATCATTTAAAATGAAGTCCAAAGATAAGTAATCAAGTAATAAAACAAGAATATTTAAAATCATCAACAGGACAAGAACTGAACCGGCAAACATACCAGACCGCTTAGAAGTCCATGCCCATAAGAAATATGCACAAGTAGAAACAATCAGCGTTCCTACTATAACTGTAACTAGGATGATAACTTTAGTGTTTCTCTCTCTCTCCCCATCTGTATTAACAGCAATTAACAGATTCAGAATCTGGATATTGGACTAGAAGTTGAAGAATAAACTATTTATAAAGATCAGGATTTTGAAACAAAATTATGTAGTTACCGAGTTCAGAAGAAGCTAGGCGGATGTAAAGATCAACTCCTCCACTTTGGAACCTTTGTATGTCAATTAACTTTTCACTCCAAGACATACATCCAATCCCAGGATCATGTGCATATGCTTTACATAAGCAATTATTCAGGCACTCAGTTCTGCATGTCTCATCAGAAACAGGTGTCTGCTCTGCAAAGTCTGGCACTTTAGACATCTCCAGTTTCAAAAATCCATCTTCTTTGCCAGCTTCACTCCCCTTTCTCACTCTCCTACACTGCAGTTCTTTCCTTCTCACACATCCACTAGTCCAATTTTGTCTATTCCATTCATCAACATCTTTCGGCATAAAACCTCTCAGACAGCTGCAGATTGGTGAATTTCTCGAATCACAGCTTCCATAATTGCCACAAAAGCCATAAACATCACAGTTACTTTCTTGGATTACCCGTTTCCCAACTAGTTGTCTGTTGATCCAGGCAGTGTATATCAGCTTGCCTTCTGAACTCAAGACAATGGTTCCAAAGAAAGAATTATTTGGTAGAGAGTAAGTTATCTGAACAGTTCCATTTTCTTCTCTTTCTATGTTGAATCCATTCAGATATGCAGATGTATACATCTTGGCCAAACCAATAAACACCTGACCGTTCCATGGACCAGACCGCCAGAATGGTTGTGTTTGATTCCAGATAAACACTTCAGGAACACTGAGGCGTTCAAGGCTTCCAGAGAAGTTTCCAGTAACTGGATCAGAAGGGCTTTTCCATGAAGTAACTTTAACTTTCTCCCCTGTTACTTGGTTGGTGCTAAGTATCAAATTTGGAAGGAATGTATTGGAGGGATGTTTTAAACTCTCCCATATTATCATGCCTGTAGTGTCATCCAACAAGACAAGGTTTCCAGAATTTAGAAGTTGGGCAGTTGAATTGGATGCTACAGTTGAAACATTTGATGACCAAAGAACCTGTTTCTTTGCATTCAATACTACAATGTTTCTGTTGTCAGATATGGTGACAATCCCAGAAGAATCTTGTAGTGGTTGTCCTCTGTTGGCCACCCATATGACATTGGATTCTGAGAGATACCATATTCCCACATAGCGATTTGTTGTGTTTTCGGGGCTGAAGAATCCTAGCTTGAATGCATTGTCATTAGAGCTTACAGTTTCTGGATCTTTGATGAACCCAGATGCTGTAATGGTGTCTAAGGCTGTGCCAAAATTTGTGTAAAAGCATGATAGAGTGAGAAAAACAGGTAACAAGTTTTCGTGCATGCTGAATCCCATTTAAAGCAGTGATCAACTTTGGATTCTGATTGACTGATGTCTAATGTCATGGACTCATAATATGAGTTAGAGCTGTTGTTAGAAAACAGAAATGAACAGAAGACCACCCGTACAGACTTCTATGTACTTTGACTAGTACCAATATACCTTCCTTCAAAGTTTATAGAGTTTTGAACCGACAACTATCGGTGACAAGGAGTTTTGTTTTCCTAACAAGCACGGTTAGAGAAATATAAAAACGATTAATGAACTTCACTTACCCCTTTGAGCTTTTGGAGAAGATGGTTGTTTAATATGATATCAAAACCAATACGGTGAAATTTCTAAGCATAGGTAGGTCAATTTATGCATTATTCACCTTAAGTGGGTTGCCAATGCATTATTTATCCTTCGAGTTCAATGGGATATGTTAGAGAAGTCTAATATAAAACTATTAAATTGGCATTCACTTAATAGCTTGAATTGTTGAGTTGAATTAGTTGTTTTACATAGATCCCACGGTGTTTGAACTAGACTAAATATGTCTGGATAAAAAAAAGTTCCGATCATATTTGCACAAAAGATGGGGAGGAAGAAAAGTTCTCCTTTAGTATTTTTATTATTTTGTACTACAGATAAAAAAAAAATATTATTAGCTTAAAATCTATAATTTAATCATACTTTGTGAAATTTTATGAGACTTTAACAAATAATTTTTGACCTAAGAAAATGAACTTTTGGACAAAATCATACTTGTGATTTGGGTATAGAAAAGGCATTGCCAGTATGAGGATTCTAGCGTGATCATTCAGCTAAATTGGAAGAAAACTATGATTGTGACTGTCATTAGTTCTATTCGAGAAGGAAACTTGGGAAGTTGAAAGTCAACGAGTCCTCCCTCAATTACTGCTTATAATCTTGGCTGCAAGACTTTATATTTCACGATATTGCTTCATTGACTTGGCAATCCTGATAGAGATTGATGCTCTATTTGTCTCTAAAGATTCAAGAGTACATGCGTTATCCATAATGACTCGGATTTCACTTCATGGATTTATTATTTGTGCAACATATCACAGCATGACAATTCAAAGGAACGTTTCAAATGGTACATGACAATTCAAACTGGGAAGTTTCCATAAAGAGGAACCATTGAATAGGCAAACACTAGTTGATTTTGAATTTCTAGTAAAGCAAGCAAGCCTCAACATTGGAGAATTAACTTCTACACCTGAAGTTAGTAGAAGTTGAATCGTAAAATGACTTCTTAGTTTATGAAATTGTCAAAATGTGCAACCCCAATTTTCTTACCCTAAAGTTAGTAGTAGTTGAGTCGTGGTCTTCCATTATGAATATGTTGGTTTAGTACAGAGCCTAGAAAACATTTTTGTTTTTTCTCATTTGCTCAATTTAATAGGAAAGCCAAAATGTTGTTAAGTTTTTGCATGCGCATTTTAGAAGGTAAGGCAAATTTGAATTTCAGACTTTTGTCAATGAAGTGCAACTTAACCGTAACGAATGGTTTCATGGCTTTCTGTGACTTCTGTTCAACCCCCCCCCCGGGGGGAATTGGGCCTTTTTTTGTCCTATAATGACTCTAGCATGTACATAATCAATCTATAAATTTATAAAGGAATGACAGTAATTAATGAAGAATTAATTACAGAAGAAGTCTAATTAGATGAGTTAAAGCCACATCGTTAAAAGAGTAAAAATAACCATATTGGGCTAAGAACGCGGATAGGTAAAGTTATCCAAAATTTAAAAGTAAATTGGTAGATGTTACCACCTATGTAGCACCGATACCGACACGAGACACGATACGACACGACACTCCGACACTTTAATTTTAAAAAATGTTAGATTTCGACACGTTAGGACACGTTTTGATATTGAATAATATTTTTAATTTATGTTGCGTATATTATATTTAATATTCAATAGTTTAACAAAAAAATAAAGTTAAACTTATAATACCCATTAATTTTGAAAAGAAACATAAGATATCACAAATATTTATATTAAATTCAATAAAATGGTAATAGTAATCCAACGAATCTAGTAGTTAGAACAAAAAACGCAACGCAACACAACCTTTGAACCTTTTTTTAAGTTTCTACAACGTGTGTTGAAGTGTCGGGGAGTGTCGAAGTGTCGGAGAGTGTCGAGAAGTGTCGGACATGACACGTCAGAGTTTTTGAAGTGTCGGTGCTTCATAGGTTACCTCAAAAATATTTTGGACTAATGTGTAAAGTTTGAAAAAGAGTTAAGTGAATGAGATACTTAAATTTATATCCATTTAGATAGTACGACTCACTTAAGTGGCTTCATGGAGAAAGAAAGCTTGAAATTCATAGGTGGAGCTACACTTAATGAAATCACTTGGTTCCAAAAGCAAAATTGCTTAAAATCATTCCCTTAACAAAGCCCAAAACTTCATCCCTTTGTAAGAAGCATTGGTGAGTGAGATATTCTTCCTTAAAAGCTTAAGTCGAAAATGGTGTTTGAGGATTTTGAGAGAGTTTGAGCTCATTGGTGCTTGGAAAGCTTCCTCCAAGCTTCCTTGTAGGATTTGTGGTAAGTTTTCACCACTCAAATCAAGTTTTCATGAAATTTTGAGAAATCCATGTTAAATGAATAATTAAGTTCAAAAATTTATGGTATGGATAGTTAGAGAGTGATTTAGATATAGCTTCCTTTGTTAAATGTAACATCCTGAGCGCTGACGAGGGCGAGGAGTGATTGCTAGTGCGAAAGAACATGGACAAGGAGCGACTCCTAACAGGCTTCCAGGGGGTTACATGAATGAATGAATCGAATCGGCACCCGAAAGAGAATGATTCCAAAGACTGTGTAGGTATGAGACTGCACAGTTTGGGATAACTTATAAGAATTAATTGGTAATACTTTTACTAACAAGATGATCTACTTTTCGGTAGTGTAACGCTCCGTCTGCATCCGATTAATTAACATTCATATGATAGTAAGCGCAGCATGCTCAACTTAATTAATGTGGAAGCTAACTGGTAGCCCGGAACGGAAGAACTCCATAGTTAAGCATACTTGACTTGCAGTAATTCTGGGATGAGTGATCTCCTGGGAAGTATTCCAAGGAATTGTGCAAGTGAGGAAAAAACACACTGAAAAGTCTCGTGTTAGTATGTGGGGATAGTCATTACATTATATATGTTTAGTATTGCTTCTTGATGAAAGACAATAAAAGAAATAACCTTTTAGCTCACTGTAAAAAATCATGGTTTTTGGCTATTTCTCAATTTCTAAAATTTGATGGGTTAAGTAGTTGGAGGGTGATTTATATGTGAGTCCCATTGTCAAACATGCTTGGGATAAGTTCCCGTAAAAGGAAAAATTATGAAATCTCCATTTAGAGCACTTTGATAAATTGGACTCAAAATTAAGTGTAGGTGTCTTGTATGTGTAGTCTTTGAAATAGATGTCAATGTTGATGTCTATGATTGTTTGAATTGATAGTGGTGAGCCGAGCGAAGTGATGATGGAGGAACTCCCATTAGAACCACCAAGTGACCAAGCTTAGGCTCTTAAATTTCTAATTATTTGATAAGTCTTAAACTTAAATCTTGTTGGAAATTGAAAGTATTGGCATATGAATACATTGGTATATGCATGTTGAATAATTAGAGGTATACCTTGAATAAATTGCATCGGTGACATTATCTTGTACGAATAAGTCACTTGGACTTGGGACCTTAAGTTGTCAAGCATAGGGTAAGTTATCCAACTTAAACTTCTTGGTAATATGTTAGCTATTGGATTAATGTATTATGTATAACATATGTATTGATCACACTTGTAACCTTTAAATAGGTGTTTTAGTGTGAAATTATTATGGACTTGATTGCTTGGACTACAAGAAACTGTAAAAGAAGAAGCCGAATTGAGGTAAGCTTTCGGTACTCGGCGTTAATCTCCCATTTGTGCCCCCAGACTCCGGGGGAGGATGGTTATTTTATATGGTATATGAAATAGTATTTGTTATATGGTGCATATGTATGTATGTATGTTTGTGTGCCACACATACGAATTACATTTTGTGTGAAGCATAAGAGGAGTTACCTTATGCATAGTATAAGATGATATTTCCTCATACAGGTATGTTGCAAGATGAGTTACCTTGTGAAATGCATACATGTTGTATTCTCTGGCCCGTAGGATTCATTATTTGCACATTGCATGACATATATCTACTGATGTATACATGATTTTTATACTGTGTTATGCCTGAAGTGAACTTAGTGGTGGAGGAGCCCTCCAAGGATCCCTAGTTTGCTGAGATGATTATCTCACTCCGCATTATGAGAATTACCATTTCAGGTACAGTAGCTGATATTGTTGCGGCATCGCATGGCAAGAGGCCAGAGGAGAGATATTACCTGACATGATAGTCATTACTTTGACTGCTATTTTGATATGTACATGACATGTTATTATTTTGAGTTATATATGTCATGTCATTCTTTTGGATAGTATAGGAGATCTCTATGCCATGTTGATAGTTTGATGTTGTTAGTGAGGTACGCATAGGTCTATGTTACTTAGGTAATTACATCTCTTTTGTGTAATTGATGTAATCATGTAAGTATACATTATAGATATTATTTTGAGATGTGATAGTTATGAGATAGCCTAGGCCATGGATGGCAGGACAATATGATTTATGTATATATGTTTATGCCTGGATTATATTAAACGGTTAATTAGGTTGAGATTATCATGGTTGGAGTTACTCCTAGTTATAATAACCCTCACATGTAGTTGTGGAATTAATAATTTTAATCATGTTATTGAAGAATAATTATAAGGAAAGTAGAAGAAAAAGAAATAAAGTCACATTTGGTGAAAAAAGAGTTAAAATGACAGTTAATGGGTAAAAATGTGGATAGGCAAAGTTATCCGAAAGTGAAAAGTAAAATGGTAAATATTACCATAAAAATATTGTGAATCAATGAGTAAAGTTAGAATGAGAGTTAAGTGAACAAGATAGATAAGTTTATACCCGCTGATATAGTAAACTTACTTAAGTGTTTTAAAACACTCCTCTTTCACCGTCTATTTCTTCTTCTCCCTTCGACCAAGCAGAGGCAAGCGACCTCCTTGGCTGTCATTTTTCAATAATTTTCCTTCATTTTCTAGCCACTTTCAAGCCTAAAGATCAACATGAAACTTGTAGCCTAGATCATTGTGAACAAAGGCCAACCATTTATACACCTTTGGAAGCTCTTGGGAGAGATATTTCTACATCTCTAGGTCGCGGTACTGTCCACAACAGAAGAAAAATTATGTTTTTCTTGGCTTGAAGGCTTGGATTGTCTTTCCCTTTGTGATTTGAAGCTTCTAAGGTAATTACCCCAACCCCTTCTCGTGATTTTGGACAAAATGCATGAATTTAGGGTTGTATAAATGGGGGTTTGATGATATGGATAGTTAGAGAGTGATTTGAATATAGCTCCCTTTGTTAAAAATGCTTAAGATTGCTTCTTGATGAAAGAAAAAAATAGAAATCATCGTTTAACTCACTATAGAAAATCATGATTTTGGCTATATGTCAATTTTGAAAATTAAATAGTATGAGTAGTTGGAGGGCGATTTGTATGTGAGTCTCTTTGTTAAATATGCTTGGGATTGGTTTCCGTAAAAGGAAAAAATTATGAAATGGCCGTTTAGGACACTTTGATAAATTTGACCAAAAATCAAGTGTAGTTTTCTTGTACGTATAGTCTTGAAAATTAAACGTGATAGACTGGTATATAGGAATACTGATTGTCTTCACATCTTGGAACTAGGTTGTGACCTTGTGAGAGATCGTGACTCTGTGGAGACGAGAATTATTGGAGGGCACTGCTTGCCAGGTAAGCTTTCGGTCCTTGGGGTTAATCCCTCGTTTATTCCACCAGACTCCGAGGTTGAAAATGATAGTTTGATATGGAATGTTGAAAATGATTTGTTATATGTTGCACGTATATGTATGTATGTTTATGTGCCACACGAGACGGTGTTTCCTTGTGTGAGACATAAGACGGTGTTTCCTTATGCATAGTATGAGACAGTGTTTCCTCATACGGTATGTTGCAAGACGATATTTCCTTGCGTAATGCATACTTGTTATATTCTCTGGCCAGTAGGATTACATTATTGCACACTGCATTGTCATACATATTCTGATGCATGCATGGATTTTTATACATATTAGCCCTCCAAGGGTCCCTAGCTTACTGAGATAATTATATTATCTTACCCCGCGTTATGGGGATTACCATTTCAGGTACAGGAGCTGATGGTGCTGAGGCATCGCGTGACAATAGGCCATATGAAAGATACTACTTGACATGATTGTCAGGGTCTTGTGGATATTTATATTTGCACGTGACATACCTTATTTTGAGTTATACATGCCTTGTATTTTTTTAAGAGCATAGGAGATGTCTATGCCATGTAGATAGTATGTATATGTTGTTATTGATGCAAGCTCGGGTCTATGTTACTTATTTAATTGCTTCTCTTTTGTTTATTTGATGTAATTATATAAGTAACATCATGGACATTAGTTTGAGACAGTATGATTATGAGATAGCCTATGTCATGGATGGCTGGGTAATATGGTTTATGTCTGGATTATATTAAACTGCAATCAGGTTAAGATTATCATGATGGGAATTATCCCCAATGGTCCAAAATACAGAGGAAATGTTGTCCGTTTTATTTTGGCCATGGAAGTGAAAAGTTCGCAATACATAAGGAAAAAAAGAGTAAACCTGTAACATCCCGAGCACTGATGAGGGCGATGAGTGATCGCCGGTGCGAAAGGGCATGGACAAGGAGCGGCTCCTGGCAGGCTTCTAGGGACGGGGGTACATGAATGAATCGAATCGACACCCGAAAGAGAGGGATTCCAAAGATTGTGCAGGTATGAGACTGCACGGTTTGGGATAGCTTATAAGAATTAATTGGTACTATCTATACTAACAAGATGCATCTGCTTTTCGGTAGCCCGGAACATAAGAACTCCACAGTTAAGCGTGCTTGACTTGGAGCAATTCTGGGATGGGTGACCTCCTGGGAAGTTTTCCAAGGAAGTGTGCGAGTGAGGAAAAAGCACACTAAAAGTCTTGTATTAGTATGTGGGAATAGTCATTAATTCTTGAAGCGGCCGGGCGTTACAAAACCTATTTAGTTAGCTTCCGCATTAATTGAGTTGAACATGCTGCGCTTACTATCATATGAATGTTAATTAACCGGCTGCAGACGAGATGTTACACTAGTAATCCAAAATACAGACAAACTGTTGTCCGTTTCATTTTGACCAAAGAGGCGATAAAGATTGCAATGCTTAAGGAAAAGCGAAAAAATTAATCACGTTTTTATACTAGGTCAAGTCTAGCGATTCATGAAAAGAGCTTTCGCATTTAATTATTTAAACATGTTGTGCTTATTATCATATGTATATTAATACACCAAATGCACACAGGGTGTTGTAGTTTTGTCCATGAACATTTTTTTTAGATTTTACCTAGAGAAACTGACAAATTCATATGACTGTTTATCTGCTGTTCTGATGCGACTACAAACAACGAATTTCAACAACTTATGAAAATCTGAAATCCAATCTTGTCATGAGTTTCATGACCAGTAAAAGTGACACTAAGTGCAGTAAAGGGAAAAAAGAACGTAATATTAGTAATAATATATGTAAGTACTTTGAAGGATGTTACAGACAATGCAGATAAATAGGATGGATAACAGCCAATTTTCCTTCTTTCATATGTCCACACAACTATTTTCAGCATAGAAAAAACTAAACATATAACACAGAAGAAAAATTACAATAAAGCTGACAAAAGAATCATAACATCAATATAACAATGGCAAACTCAGGAAGGACAGAAAAATCATAACACCAAAAAAAATAAAAAAAATAATAATAAAGATTCTGAAGGGTAGAGGGAGCATCTTAGCCCTCAGCATGTTGCTCCATTTGGTGTGCGTGCTTGTTTAGAGTTCTACTTCACAGGAGGCCCTTTCAAAACTCTTGGCTTTAGAAAAATGAACCAACACAGGAGAACAAAAAACCTTCATAATGCGATGCTTAGACTTCCACACCCCTACCTTAAACCTTATCCTTGCCCTGACCAACACATCTAACTCAATATCCCCTGAGGATCTCTCAAGCTTAATGTCCTTAGGCACTGACTCATATAACGCCACAGTTTGAGCAGTGAGCCTCACATTCATCCTGGTCACATTTCTATGAGACTGGAAGAATGGCTGAACAGCATTTGTGGCTAGCGTTTGATCCTCATAACGCACTGACACCTCCACAGAGTCATAGTACAGAGAGACTCTAGAATTCGGATTGTATGCTCTTATGGTGAAATCAAAGTTTGCATAGAGATGATTTGCATCCGTTAAGTTGAAGTTGTGGATTGCAGCATCCTCCACACTATACTCCAAGTGTTTAGGCCTCAAAACCAGCCAAATTATGAGCACAGCTATACCTACAAGGATAATCAAGGCCAAGATTATCATGGCAATGAAACGAAGCAGGTTTGGGCGTTTTGGCCTCGTTGCTTGAGGCTGCGACAGTGGAGCAGGAGGAGCCATTTCTTAAGGGCTAACTCTATTACAAGACTTGAACTCAGGGCAACTTGTGTTTGAATGAGGAAGCAAATCAAATGATGTTCATATATTGCTATCAACCAATATAGCATATCATTGGACCTACCTCTGAAACCTTAATTTATTAGCACTTTACGCTTTCAGAATAACTTGCATGAAACTCAAGACATCTATGGGATTCTTCATGCCACAGTATTGTTCCTTTCTTGAAATTCAAGTGTCACAATACATATGGTAACATACTATCACAAGTAATATAGCTGTCGGTATAAAGTGTCGCTTATATAAATTCAAATGGCTGGGGGAAAATAATTATATATACCACACTGCACAGCCTCTCTAGGATGCACGATTTTAAGATTTTAGTACGAAGAAACATTATGTGACATGGCCAAATCTCTTCCCTCAGGTGTGACAGATAAGCATAGCGCAAAACTTAACGGTTATTGTGACACATAAGCATAGCGCAAATTTTTTATTGGTCTTGGTCTTTGGGCGTATATAAACCAACCCAATAATTTTGTTGGTGCCAGAGTGCCCATTACCTGTACAGTGAGATGGGCCTTATCATAGTTTTCCACAAATTTGTAATTGGCATAGCCTTTTACGAAAAAACGGCTTAGAATTGTTGGTCCCTAAACACGCCACCTGTCCAAATAGTACTAGACCAGTTTCGAATATATTGACTCAAACTTTTAAGTTGGAGGAACATTGACTATTGTGCCATTGTTCCCACATAAATTTACTAAAATGTCACGCTCTTGAACTAATTTTCCAAACTGTCACGCAGACAAGGTCGCTTGCAGCAGTAGCGAACTATGCATGATGATGTGTCAGGAAATGGGTGGTGTCAGAATTCGCTTCTAACACAGGCGACCTCTGTTTTTAACTAAGTTAGGCGCCCTTCATTTTTTATTTTATTTTTTAATTTCATACTTGTTATCCACTAAAAATGTGACACGTCAGCAAACCGAGTTCGCCTGTGTCAGAAGCGAACTTGCCCCGTGGCAGATTGAGAAATAACACTATTCGCGTGACATTTAGGTAAAAAAATTGGTGAAAAGTGACATTTTGGTCAGTTACCTAAGTTGGACATATATGAATGGAATGTGATATCATAATGCGGTCTGTATGCTTTACAGTTAATATCTCAATTGTAAAGGTTTCGTTTTGGTTCCAGCTTTGCCACCAAGGTATTCCAAAGCTGATGCCTTACTTGCTTACCCGGGCTTAGAACTGTTTTTATATTTGAAGTACATAAGCCATTATTTTTCTGGTGGTAGAGAAATAATGCTTGTCACAGAGATTATTACACAATATATTTCCGAAAATATAATGTGTGTGGCAGAAAACACCTTTTAAAATAAAAACGGAATTAATTTTCTGGACTTTTAGTATAAAAGTATAACCGAATAATCCTCTATTTAATATGTTCAGCACATAGAATGACAGCAATTATTACAGTGAAAATGATTCCACATTGCTATCTGCCTTGGATCTCAGTAACAGTTACATTGTTGTTGGATTTATGCTGGTTTTCCTCTGAAGACTCTAAACTTGATGAATTTTGCTTGTGTACGAATCCAACTTGCTTAGGAGGAGGGAGCTTAAAAATCTCACTATTAAGCATCAAGACTACAGTAGTCATAGTAGGTCTTGTTTTTGCAACTTCTTGCACACATAAAAATGCTATGTGGATGCACCTCAATATATGATCCTCAGAACCTGAAGCAGATATCTCTGGATCTATCAAAGACCTAATGTTGTCTTCATTCCATAGCTTCCACGCCTAAGTAAAAGCAGCATAGAACATGTAAGTTAAATGGAACTATTAGCAAATTAACAAAGCCTGGGTAAATAAGAAAGGCTATGAGGTGGGAAGAGACTTACAAATCCTATGAGGCTTAGAGATTCTTCATCGTTACGAAAGCTAGTGTTTCTTTTTCCACTAACAATCTCTAGTATCAAAACCCCAAAGCTGTACACATCTGATTTCTCAGAAAATAATCCTTCCATTGCATATTCAGGGGACATATAGCCACTGCATTTATTTAGTTCACATAAAAAAGCTAATTCCATGAGCATACAATATGCTAAAAAAGTAATAACATCAAGCACAATAAGGCATACTTACTACGTGCCAACAACCCTTTTGGTATTAACTTCATCTTCACCTCTATATATTCTAGCCAAACCAAAATCTGATATTTTTGGATTCATCTCTGCATCGAGTAAGATATTACTTGCCTTTAGATCTCTATGTATAATTCTTAATCTAGAATCTCTATGAAGGTAAAGTATGCCCCGAGCAATTCCTTCAATTATATTAAAACGTTTTGTCCAGTCTATAAGTCTCCGCTGCAATGGATCTGTAAGAAGAGAAAAAGAAAAAAGAAAATAGAGTATCATTCACATGTAAAACTTATAGAGGGTAACACATGCATAGTCATTTCAGCCACTGAAATAGTATGATTACGGAAAGCTAAATTGGAATTAAAATAAATTGTTCATATTTCATTTTACTATTCTTGAATGATCTGAATGTGAAATATATAGATATATAAACTAACCAAAGATAAATGCATCCAAACTTTTATTTGGCATGAACTCATAGATCAGCATCTTTTCGTCTCCTTCAATACAGCATCCAAGAAGTCTCACAAGATTGCGATGTTGAAGCTTAGAAATCACCACCACCTCATTCATGAATTCTTCTAGCCCTTGTCCAGATGCTCTGGAGAGTCTTTTCACTGCAATTTCCAGACCATCTGGCAATAATCCCTTGAAGAAATTGAACCAAAATTAAATTAAGAGTGTTATAAATATGTGATAAGAAAGACATGAATGTCATTAGACAAAGTATTACCTTATACACTGGACCAAAACCGCCCCTTCCAAGGGTATTAGCTAAGTGAAAGTTGTTTGTAGCAGTTTGAACCACTTCAAAATCAAATAACGGTAGCTCATCCAGTTTGACTTGTTTCTCCACCCTAACCACTCTTTGACTCTGACTTTCTGGATGTGTTCAGTTTACATTGAGCAATATCACTTTCTTTGCTCCAAATGAATTCAATTTTTTTCAAAAAGAATAAAATAACAACTCTTTTCTTCCCATCTCTACTTTATATGAAAGAATAACAAACCCCACACATGACAAATACCTAGAATCATTTACCAATAATCTATAATCTTGAAGCTACTGAATTCATTGATGTTCTAAATTGTTTGTATTAAGCGGTTAGCATCAAAGTTAGAAGCACATATAACAAAAATAAGCACTATTTGTTCTTCTGAAATATAAGTTTAACAAAAGCTATTATGACTTGATTACCTGAATTTTTAGCAGCTCCTTTCCGCGAATGATATATACAGATGGCTAGAAATGAACAGATGGCCAAGGTAATCATTCCAGTTGCCACTGCAATTGCAATGATTAATCTCTTGCCTCTTCTTTTATCAGCATGCTTTTGACTTTGTGCATTTACTAATAAAATTTTAAAAGAAAATTGAACCTGTATCAGGATGATAAACAATAAATTGGAAGAATAGATTATAATTTCATAAGGTCAAACATAAGACATAGAACAATAAAACAGCATACTGGATTGATATTCTGAATAGGAAAGACGGATGTAGAGATCAATTCCTGCACTTGAGAATTTTTGTAAGTCAATTAAGTGTCCACTCCAATACAAGCAACCAATGCCAGCATCATATGCATAAGCCAAACAAGAGCAATTCTTCAAGCACAGGGTTCCACATTGACCTTCCTCAACATCTAACCTCACTGAGAAGTCTGGAACTTTCATCGTTTGAAGTTTCAAAAATTCATCTTCTTGTGCATCTCCACTTCCATTTTTCAACCTCTCACATTTGAGTGGTTCCTTTCTCACACACCCACTAGTCCAATTTTTCCTATTCCACTCCACTGGATTAACGGGTTCATATCCACTCAAACAACTGCAGATTGGTGAACTCTGCACATTACAGCTTCCAAATGCACCACATACACCATAAACATCACAATCAGTGTTTTCCAACACCAGAGTCAACACTTTCTTTCTGTTGTAATATCTTACCAATTGAAGCTTTCCTTGTACATTCAAGGAAAGGATTCCAAATGCAGATTGATCAGCAAAACTGTAAGTTAGATACACAGTTTCATTCCCTTCATATCCCACATTCCATCCATATAGATACCCAGTTGACATCAATGGAGACCCAATAAAGATCCTACCATTCCATGGACCAGTCCTCCAATATGGGCGAGTTTCATTAATCCATAAAAACACTTCTGGAGCATCCAAACGTTCAAGAGTTGCAGAAAAGTACCCAGTAGAAGGATCAGAATCACTTTTCCTTGATATAAACCGTATTTTCTCACCTGTGATTCTGTTAGCACTGATTCTCATAGTTGGCACTGCAGAATCAAAAGGATGTTGGAAACTCTGCCATATGGTTTGTCCAGTGATGTCATCCAGCAGAACAAGATTCCCAGAACGTAAAAGTTGAGCTGTTGAATTGGTTGCAGTGTTTGACAAATTTGACGACCAAATTACATGATTTTTTCCATTTAGTAAGATAAGGTTGCCATCTTGAGAGATTTTGAAAACCCCAGAAGAATCAGTGAGTGGTTGGTTTCTGTTAGCTATCCATATGACGTTGGAGTCAGAGAGATACCAGATTCCTGCATAGCGGTGTGTTGAGTTTTGAGTGCTGAAAAATCCTAGTTGGAAGACACTGTCGCTTGAGGTTATTGTCTCTGGGTCTCTGATGAATTGAGATGATGTAATGGTATCCCTGGCAGAGCTCAAACCCAGAAAAATGATGGAAAATACAACAAGCAAAGCATTTATCAAGATAGTATGACTTCTGAATCCCATACTTTTATCTGCAGAACTGTGAATTTAGTATTTGTTAAAGTTGATGCCTTATTGAGGTATGCTACTGTCAAAAATTAATGTTTATCCCCGTGACTTGATCTAAATTGTTATTGGAATATGTATTGTCATGAATTTTCGCGTCATGTAAAACAAAAATCTTTAAATTTGTAAATATAAAATTTTCACTTATTAATATTTGCTTGATAGGTAGAGCCTGCAATACTATACGTAGCAGATTGTTGCTACTACAACAATTGTGACCATCATATAGTATAAGCCTATACAGCAGTTATCCCTTCTATACATCAAAATGATGTATAACTTAATCGGGCATAGGAATAGTGGATTAGGCCTGATAAAGAGTTGATGTATTAATATTGCTTACAAGCACAATTCCTAAAAACTAATATATCATTTCAGTATTAATATATTAAAATAATTTTGTTAATATATTAATTTTTAAAATATTGGAGGATATTATCTTATACAATACAATACCAAACGATGGATAGTATTAATATTTAACGTGTCTTACACAATCAGTGTCCACTATCATCAGACCTTATCCTATATTATGCACCAAACATGCCCTTAGTATGAATATAGTATAGTATAAGCTTATACAACATAACCCCTTAATAACATAGGGAGTATTATGACTAATAACTTGATATGAGGTTGATGTATTAACATTGCTAATTAGTGCAATTCTCAAGAATTAATATATTATTTCAATATTAATATATTATAATAAAAATTAATTTTTTAATATATTAATTTTTAAAATATTGAGAGATTTTATTTTTATAAAAGTTATATATTTTTTGGATACTCTGATCAATATATTTTATAAAAAGTAATATCATATGATATATTTAGAAGAATTATATGAATTCTTTATTGAAGGGTATTTTTTTAAAAAAAAATATTTATTTTTATTGATCTAATATTACATTATGTACAATTACCAAACACTGGATGATATTATCTTATACAATATATTATTGGGTTTTATAAGAGTTATGTTGTAGGAAAAATGACTCTGTAATGTTATAGAGATTCGTTTTGCGTGCATTAGTTTTTTTTTTTGCTTTAGAAAGTGTGGGCCCTACAAAATTTTGTGTGTAGAAAAGTTGTTGGTGTCATTGTAACATTAAAATATAAACCCCTATATTATTTTGACTATGATACTCCTCACTACCAAAATCTTTTTACTACCAACTTACTACCTATCTATTCACCATTAGATTAATATTTTCTCTCTCTCCAAAAACTTTTTAACATTCTCTCTCATTGATCAAATGGTGATGTGATGGGTAGTAAGTTGGTAGTAAAAGTTTTTGGTAGTTAAACATCCTCACTCTATTATTTTATATAAAATTATATCAAACTGAATAATATTAAAATTTAATTAATCTTATGCTATAAATCTCATCCTATAATACCAAACACAACGTGGTTATGACAGCATATTATATGCACAGACCCAATATGTCTACATTCTGTTAAATCGTTCTGACTATACATGCGAGTTATCTCGTGGATTCAGTCTACTTGATCAGTCTTCACAGTCTGACGATGAAAGGCTAGTTCATTATTTTTTTCTACAGCCAGCTGGTCCATAGCTCAATCATGCTGATTCACCTGAAGCAAATGGACAAATCAAGTCAATTCCTTGCTTTGTCCTCCTGCTTGTGCGCCAAGGAACAAGGAAAAATCATTAAGAAGTACTAGTCTGAATTTTTATTTACTTCTAAGGATGAAATAATCAATTAATCACGCAAGGTTGTTACTTCCAAATATTTTAATGATTTTATGGGAATTGATTTTCTACATGTTGCATGAGAATTCAATTCTCATGATATGACTCAACTAGTGATGGGTCTTATATTTATTAAAAAAAAAAAATTACACATAATTGATGCTATATAACAATTTGTTATTAAAATTTTTCCTATTTTATTTAGTTCATTATCTTTTAATTTTCTAATGATTGGAAGCGGAATTGATCCATGGCTGGTGCAATAGGGGAACCGAATATATCACTTTTTCTTTCCTTATGCGAGATCAATTAGATTGACTGAGGTTACGTTGGATTCTACACCATAGATCATTGAGATAATCACAAATATAAACGTTAGTAGCAAAAACGAGTAAGTAAAAACTAGCAAAGCTATTGTTTCATGAACAATGACAAATTTGGCATCGTGGTGTGGTGACATGTGGCATGCGGCATGCCTAATACTTGAGATTTTGAAAGTGGAAGGATTTCTGTAAGGAACCCGTTGGTGCAGCATTGTCTTGGGCCTTGGTGCACATTTAGGCCTTGAACATGTGACATCCAGATTCCAGACTCCGGAATGGCCATGGGCTGGGCCTGAGTTTTTATAGCTTCCTTATCAGGCTGAACAAATCTGCTTAAGCCCAAATGGCTCATTCAATCCCATTGGGGGATCAGCAAGTCTCTTCTGATTAATGAGCTTTAGAAGGAAATTGGCTATGCAATACTTTTTTTTTAAATACTTGTGGTTTGAATTTGAATGAAGATAATCAATCATCTATTTATTTATAATCAATCATCTAACTTTATCAGGGGTAAGTCAATCGACAAGCCACATTGATAAGCAACAACAAATGGATTTTCTGATAAGTCGGAAGGCAACACAATAGGAACCATACAAACCAACAGTTTTTTGACCCATAGTTATCTGCTTTATCATCCTACCATTTAACATGACCAGTAAAATTTTCCTACACTCATAACATTTGTGGGGGTCCTGAGGAAAAAACTCTGACACAGAAAACCGTATTAATAACATTAACATAATCATTTTTCACAACACAACCACAAAACCCATAGTTATTTCTGCCAACAAGTATTTAGAGCGAGCTGAATACATACATTCTACCGCAAATAGCCTATCAATGCCATAATCGGAGGGTATAAAGCTAGTGTATTTATTATTTTAGGCATCCAATTAACTTGTCATACTTAGCTCTCAGCTTGTGATAATTATCTTGTACCTGGAAAAAAAAACACACACACACTTTAAGTGTCTGCCTCATTTTTAGTGCCTAAAGAAACCTTTCCCAGAGCTCACAGTTTTCCTTTATCTGGCTTGGATATCTGTAATACTACATGGTTGTTTGAAAGTATCTATGACATTCTTCAGAGGACTATGAATTCTACATATTTTTGCTCAGGATGAAATGCAGCAATGCAAACTGAGCCAAGTAAGCTACACATAAACATAGCA
>JAVKPL010003994.1:0-210782 GCA_032173675.1 Gastrolobium villosum
ATAGTTAAAAAATTTGTTGGGGCGAAATACCAACAGAAAAAATATTTAAATCAAGAGACAATCTTAAAGCGACATGAAGATTGGGGTTCCCATTTTGGTACAGCTACAAGTGTTTTTAAATGCATTTGAAACTTTATTTAAAAAAATAAATTTGAGGGTGCTGCCCTCAAACTCCGCCACTAAATATACAAACATAAATAAATTTTTTTAAATCTGCCAATGGATATATATTTATTTATTTTAAATTTTAGGAGTGGGGAAGACCTTGATTAACAAAATCCCCTAAATCGCGTGCCTCCAGATAATCCTTTGTTCATCTACTCATTACTAACATATGTTGCTTTGATCATTGATGTTTTATATTAATATAATTTATTGAATAATTCTTTCATCATAAAAACTACGAGAATATCACCAAATTTTGAGTGCACTAACTTTTTTTATAAAAGCAATATTCATATATAAGACTCTAAAATAAATAAAAAATTATTATAGCTTAATACAATATGTGTCATAATTACATTATATATTAAACGTCATAAAAAAAAATCACCACTATCTATATATTATGTTTGGGTGTTACATTTCTTCGGCAACAGTAAAGAAGATTTGTCTACAACTGAGACAAATTTAAGTGGGGCCAATTTTTAAAATCAAAAAAAATAAAATAAAAATAAAAATGCATATTTGTAAATGTGAGGGGAACAGTAGAAGGCATTTTCACCATTTTGCCCCTCATTAATTATTTAATAACAATTTTGTCCCTCACTCAGAATTATCTATCAATCTGTCCATCTTTAGTCGATTAAGCCAAAAATTTAATCGATTAAATGGTCAAAATAGGCAAAAATCGTTGACTTGAAGATTTAGTTGATTAAATTTCTGCGGACGCACAGTAAGATCTCTATCTTTCTTTCTTACTTAATTATCTTTCTAGAAAGCTATCACACGCTTGGTTCCGAGCTCGTTTGCTCCGGTTATCGCCGTTTGAAGTTGGACAAGCAAAATTGTCAACCAACCCCAAAACAGCACCAAACATCTCTCACTCCATGAATTACTGCACCAAATTCACTTATCCATTTGCTCTCAAATTTTTACACCATAAACTAGACACCTCAATCTTCGATTTGATATATCATACGCTTATTTTGACTAAAAAATGAAGCGGCAATAAAATTCCCAAAACACCATTTCCACTTCAAATTTTCATTTCATCATAACTTAGTCATTTTAGCACCAAATGAAGTGATTCTTGTCTTGAAACTTGATGGAAAACACCTTCTAAAGCCATTGGTGGTACTCTTGAGCCTTGAATCCGTTTGTGTGAGGAGATCTAGGCCAATTACAACAGCGATTTTGGGGGAAAAATTTGTGTTCTTGGAGCTTCCATGTGCTCCAATGGTGGAGTATAGTTAGGAGGAGTCTTGTACCTACCATTTGGGTGAGTGTTCTTGCATTTTAATTGGTTGAATGTGCTGATTTGATTTTGAGACCTAAACCTTGCATGGTTAATGTGTGATGTTAGATAGCTCAATTGGAAAATGTGTATTAGATGATAATGCCTTAGAATGATGTATTAAAGCTAGAAATGCAATAAAAATTATTGAGGAAAAATATGGATTTTTAACTTAGAGAAAATTTGAGGTGTCGTGATTTTGAAAATTGAAAATGTGTTGGGATTAGATTGGTGAGTTGTTGTATGATTGTATGTGGGTATAATGGAATTGTATAAGGTGTAGAGTGTTAAAATTGGATGAAATCCCTTGGGATTGCATAGGGAACAATTCGGCCATTGAGGGAATTTTAAGGATTTGATGTTGCCCTCCATATGCACCTCATAATCCACTCCTCCAGGCTCATCATAACCTGAAATGATGTCCCCAAACACGAGGTGAGATATACAAATATATCTCAGTAAACCAAGGGACTAGAGGATCACTCCACCCTATGGCTCACTCAATGCGCAACAATGACATAGTATGAAATGCATAACATACAATATCACAAACAACTGGGCACAATACAAGAACATCCACATCAGGATTCCGTTCAAGGACCCCATCATATAACTCGCGGAATCTTCTTGGTGCCTCTCCCATGGTTGAGACGACCCCATGGAAAAACCCAACTGGAACTCCTCATGAGCCCTATCCAACGGAAGTCCCACGTTTGGATCATCCTGGTACCGCTCCCAGAGTCAGCCCCACGGCAAAACCCGACCGGAATCCCCAAAGGATATCTCCAGCGAAAGTTCAAACCAACACACATCTACTGGCCAGGGATCAAACAATTCACACACAACATGCTCCAAGCATGTCACACAATCAAGCAATAATGCATGAACATACATATTCACACAATGTTCAAAGACACAAAATCCAACTACAACCTTCCACTAGGTGTGGTGGAGAACACAAGGGACTAAACCTAAGTTCCAAAGGTTTACCTCAACTCCGAAGCCAATGCTCCACAACGTAAGCTCCAAGCTTAGTTCGCTTCCATAGCGTCCGTGAGAGGCAACCCAAATGCAAGGCACAAGGCTCCTTCTAAACATACTCCACCATTTGAGCACCTAGAACCTCCCTGAACACAAATCTCCAACTATGAGCCGCGGCCTTGAGAAGGAAATTTCTCAAAATATAGTTGGATTCAAGGCTTAAGAACACTACCAATGGGTTTAGAAGATGATTTCCATCAAGTTTCAAGCCAAATATCACTTAATTTGGTTGAGAAATAACCAAGTTACAAGAAATGGAATTTTTCTCAAGCTTTGGCCATGGAGGGGGCTGTCACGCAGGAGAGAAGAGAGGGAGGAGAGAGAAAGTGACATATAATTATGACTTTTGAGTCACTTAAACCATAAGAGTCTCCCACATGCGATTTAACTTTAATCAATCATCTAATTTAAACTACAATTTCATAACCTACGTATTTTTCTCGTTCATGTCATATTTTTGTTTCCTAAAAATACTGATAAAAATTTCACGCTTATCGGTACAAGTATACCGCAGTATTTTTACACCGGTAAAATCATTATTCATTAATTTTCCCAAATTTGCCTATCCACTTGATTTTTCGTCCTGAGTTTATTTTCAACATTATTTTTGTCATTTGAGGTCTTCTACACAAATTTTCATGCCTCGGGTTACGTGTTTGGTAATTTACCATTTTGCCCTTTGTACGTATTTAGACCCCAATTTCAGGATTTTCGCTAATCCTACCCTTTTATCCCACATCTTCATATAAAAATATATATTTAGAAATGTGAGGCATTATAGTTTTATCCCACATCTTCATATTTTATCCCACATCTTCTTATAAAAATATATATTTAGAAATGTGAGGTGTTATAGTGTGTGTGTGTGTGTGTGTGTGTGTTATTATAAATAAGGTACTTTTAGATCTAAAGTTGTGCTTCTCAAAGATGATAACTTCTCACAAAAAATTTCCTTCATCAATGTTAATTAGAGTTGTCCTTTTAACATTGTTCTTTAACTATGTCAAAAAAATTGCAACTAACTTTGATCATATTGCAAGAGAGGGTACAAAAAGTCCACATTCAATATACTATAACTCTGTATAACCGATAATCTTAATAAGATTGCACAGGAGAGTACAAAAGGACTTGATCAAATGCACCATAACTCTATGCGATCCAATAATCTTGATCGAATTGTGAAGAGTTCAAAAAACCTATACCCAATACACTACAACTATTTGTGATCCAATCATGTTTATCATATTGCAAGACAGAGTCCAGGAGGTCCAGATCCAAGACACCCCAAGTAAAGCTTATCAAATATTGATGTAATCAAATAAACATTTTAAATAAAAAAAAGATGTAATCAAATAAACATTTTAAATAAAGAAATTTGGGAGTGAGCTGTTTTAATTTTGGCTTGTTTATGTCTAGTTTGTTATTAAATAGATTAGTATTAATAAATTTTGAAATATTAATTAAAAGAGAAACATATTTTTTATCTTCCGAAAATTAGAAACTTTATTTTCATAAACCATAAAAAAAAATCAATAATTCAAGAGGACCGTCAAACCAATTACTAAACTCACAATGACCAACATGGCTTGCACGGGAATCTTTAACCTTTCATCAATATATAACCATATTAAAAATCACAAAACAAGTTGTATAAAGTAAATTATCTCTAATAATATACCGATGATAAGAGAGGCTTTCCCAATTATTATAATACAAGATTAAACATTGTGCAACGCCTTCAAGAAGCGTTCATCTTAATCAAATCATAATTGAAGAATTGTAACGATCTAAAAGTTATGAAAAGTTATACCAAAAAAAAAGTTATGAAAAAAAGGAACTGCAACTAATTTTATTAAAATTGAGGAAAATTAAAGAGCCTAAATATTGGGTTCCATGCTTTTTTTAATGAAAACAAATAAATGAAGCAATGTCATCTAACAATATTTTCAAGTGTTTTTGTAATATGTCAAATGTTAATTGTTTGTGTTATCCTAAATAGTTTCTTCAAGAGGAGCAATTTCAAAATGAGTATGAGTTGATCGATCTCATTAAATGAGTGTATTAGATAAACTATGTTGGTTGCTAAGACTTTCTTAAAAGATTCAAAAATAATCAAAACGTGAAAGCTTTAATGTTGCGCGTTTGAACCTGATCTGGGGTTGGGTTGTTTGGTTCTTTTGTTTGTTGATTTGGTTTAGTCTATTTTGTTAATTTGGCCTCCTTTGGTGGTTGAAGAAAAATAAGAAATTAAAAGTTGGAAGCGTGTGGTAAGCTTGAGGGCAAGATTATGGAAAGAAAGGAGGATATTAAAAATGCAAAAATCATACTTTCAGATTTTCAGGAAACTGAATTTTTCTAAATTTTAAATTTTCAGATATTATCGTAAACTTAAAGTAAAAATCATATTTCTTAAATTTGAGATTCCCGGATAAAAAAAACCTATACCAAACGCCCCCTTGGGATTTTTGCTAAAAAGAGTGACTTTGTTAAGGTGAAGGAAACGATTAGGCTATTTAACAAGCACTATCTTCATTTTATGAAATCACGGTTTAAAGTGTTTATAAAAAAAAATTTAAAGTTTCTCATATTGTAAGATATTAGATTATGGGAAAAGTGTTTATCCTTTAAAATGACACAATTTATATCCTTTCACTCTGACAAAGAGATAGGACCCACACCTTTATATTTTTTTGTCCACTCTTTCTTCTTTTTTATCTATCTCTTTCTTTCACTTAAAATGACACAATTTTACATTCTTTACTCTTTACAATGATATACACTTTTCCCTTAAATTATATCCTACACATATAAAAGTGTGAAAATCCCATATGGGGTCATATAAAAAGAAGAGAAAAATTTCACCAAAAAAAAAAGAAAGAAGAGAAATAAGGAAAACATATAGACTCCACACATTTTTATGTGTATGTACGAGATAATTTTATCTCGTACAAAAGGAGAAATCTTACCATTAAATAATAGTATTTAATAAAATTTATTATAACATTAATTAATAGATGTGTTATGATATAAAAGATCTACTATTAAAGAAAAGTATATATGATTTTAATATATCCATAAAAAATAAATATGATTTAAAATAAGGCAATCCTATATTTGACCTATAAATTAAATAGTAGTATTAAAATCATAGCATTAAATGATAGCGTTAAATAATGGTAAGAATTTTATAATATTAGATTAAATTTATTGTAGTATTAAAAGTAGTACAAAATAAATAGAAGTATTTAATAATTACATTTTAAAAATTTATTGTAAAACCTGTTTTTTTATGAAAGTCAAAAATCATATGTCACAATTTACTATATATATATATATATATATATATATATATATATATATATATATATATATATATAGGGGTAAAATTATTTCTCTAGCGGCTAAATTTCCAACAATAAATCTTACATGAATAATTAATTATGACTCCTTGCATTTAATGCTTTCATTTACCTTTGTATATTTATGATTTTCCGAAATTATTTGTTGGACATCAAGCGACTAGAGAAAAGTAAAGCACATATATATATAAGACAGGATACTTTGACACCAGTGTCAAGTTTAAAGTTTAACACCTTATCTGAGAGTTGTTAAATCAAAAAAGATCAACGACTCTGATTTGTAAGCATGTGACACCATTGAACTTTTTTTTATCTAACAACTCTCACATGAGGTGTCAAATTTCAAATTTGACGCCAGTGTCAAAATAAAAATTTGACACCTCATCTAATAGCCGTTATATCAAAAAAGATCAATGACTCTGATTTGTAAACATGTGATATATTTTGATCTTTTTTTATCAATGACTCTGATAAAAAAGACTATTGATCTTTTTTTATCTAACGACTCTCAGATAAGGTGTCAAATTTTAACTTTGACACTGGTGTCAAAAAATTTACCCTATATATATATATATATATATATATATATATATATATATATATATATATATATATATATGTATGTGTGTGTGTGTTATTATGAATAAGGTACTTTTACATCTAAAGTTGTGCTTCTCAAAGATGATAACATGATAACTTCTCACAAAAAATTTCCTTCATCAATGTTAATTGGAGTTGTCCTTTTTACATTGTTCTTTCACAATGTCAAAATAAATGCAACTCACTTTGATCATATTGCAAGAGAGAGTACAAAAAGTCCACATTCAATATACTATAACTCTATACAAAAATCTTGATCAGATTGCACAGGAGAGTACAGAAGGACTTGATCAAATGCACCATAACTCTTTGCGATCCAATAATATTTTTTTTTTGAGATACTCGATCCAATAATCTTGATCGAATTGTGAAGAGTTCAAAAAATCTATACCCAATACACTACAACTATTTGCGATCCAATCATGTTTATCATACTGCAAGACTGAGTCCAGGAGGTCCAGATCCAAGACACCACAAGTAAAGCTTATCAAATAATGATGTAACTACTAGAAAATGCTGAAATTACGACGGCAATTTGCGATGAAAAATAATCCGTCCCAAATTGCGACGGAAATTGCTACAAAAATCAATTTTCGCAATTTGAGACGGAAATTGCGATCGTAAAATAATTGCGATGCAAATATGTCAAAATTTTGGTCACTAAAAAATTGGACGCAAATTCCGTCGCAAATAGCGAGGGAAATTAATTCGATCGCAAAAATGAAAATCTTGCGACGAGAGTTTATGATGGAAATTTTTACGATGGGCAAACCAATCGCAAATCTTGGGAGCAAAACTTTGCAACGACAATGAGATTCAATCCGTTGCGATTTGTGAGGAAATTTGCAACGATATTATTAGATATGATTTGTGACGGATTTTGCGATGATATTCCACTTGTATTTTGTAACGGAATAACATTCCATCGCAAATATTGAAATATAACTGTTTTTAATTATTTATCTTATATATATATTTTATATAAATAACATATAGGCAACTGAGAATTAAAAAAGTTGGACAATTTTGCGACCAAAAATATATCCGTCATAAATTGCGAAGGAATTTTCCGTCGCAATTTGAAAACTAAAATTAGCAGGCCTTTAAAGTTTTGAAACTTAAAAATATTGCGTAAATTTGCAACGGGAAATATATCTATCACAAATTGGGACGGAAATTTTCCGTCACAATTTGTATAATAAAATTAGTTGGCTTTTGCGATTTTAAAATTCAAAAATATTTCACAAATTTGCGACCGAAAATATTTCTGTCCCAAATTACGACGGAAATTTTCGTCGCAATTTCAAAAATAAATTAAGAGGAGTTTTAAAATTCAAAAATACTGCGCAAATTTGCGACCGAAAATATATCCGTCACAAATTGAGATGAAAATTTTCATCGCAAATTGAAATAAAAAATTTGGGGGCTTTTAAAAATTTGAAATTCAATAAATTGTGGAATTTTGCAACGGGACATATATCCATCCTAAATTGCGATGAAAAATTTCCATCGCAAAAACGCTGTTAAGTACGAAAATTCACTTCACATATTTCATTTCTCTTTCAACTCAATTTTCTTTAAATCTTTTCTACATTTTGTGAAAAACAAACATTCATCATATCACTTTCATCTACATTTCATTTTACCATTTTCATCTTTCCTTCCATGGCCTCCTTTTAATGGCTTCCCTTCCATCTCCAAAATGACTTCAATTTGTTGAATCCATTGGTCGAGCTCGAGAAAAGGAAGGACAAGCTCAAGTGCTTTGTTCAATTCTCAAACTCATTCCTTATGGTAGCCATTGTTATTAGTTATCTTTGTTTGTGTTAGAATATTTTTTATGATATAATCTTTGATAATTTGTTTTTCTTCAAATTTATTGTAGGATGTAAAATGTCAAGGTTGCTTCAATATGTAAGTCCCATGTGAATCCCTATGTACTTCTATGAGGAAAAATTTAGGTTTTGGATTTATGTGTGGTTCATTAATATTGAAAATTTACATATGCATAATCATTGTCTTCACTCACTCCCAAATGGTTGTGGTTTGTGGGAATTGCCAGATGCTTTTGTGGCTTGCAACTGGTGGAAGTGCTAGACTAATGAATTTTGTTTTAAATCTGGAAAATAAATGAATTTAATTTATTTATTTTTCGTAATTTTGCGACGGAATTTTTAGGACATTCCACCGCAAATTCAACAGTTGACTGCGACGGTATTAATTTTTCCATCGCAAATTGCGGCAGAATTTCTAAATATTCCGTCACAAATTGGGACGGTATTTTTATAAGTTGTTGCATATTTGTGACGTATTTTTGCGACGATATGTTAATATTTTTCCGTCACAAATTTACGATAAATATTTGTGATGAGTTTTCCATCACAATTTGCGACGGTATGAGTCTATATTCAGCTCAATCTTTTGCGACGGAAAATGTTGTTTTTCGACGAAAATAATCCATCGCAGTTTGCGATGGAAAATAATCAGCTGAAATGCTGTCGCATATTTATTTGCGACGAGGGTTTTTGCGACCACTTTTTTCCATCCCAAATTCCGTCACAAAGTGTATTTGCGACGGAAATTGCCAATTTTGAGACGAAAAATGCCCGTTGCAAACTAGCTATTTTCTAGTAGTAAACATTATAATAAAAAATGATGTAATCATATAAACATTTTAAATAAAGAAATTTGGGAGTGAGCTGTTTTAATTTTGGTTTGTTTATGTGTAGTTTGTTATTAAATAAATTAGTTTTAATAAATTTTAAAACATTAATTAAAAGAGGAAGATATTTTTTATCTTTTGAAAATTAGTAACTTTATTTTCATAAACCATAATAAAAAAATTCAAAAATTCAAGAGGACCTTCAAACCAATTACTAAACTCACAATGACCAACATGGCTTGCACGGGCATCTTTAACCTTTCATCAATATATAACCATATTGAAAATTCAAAAACAAGTTGTATAAAGTAAATTATCTCTAATAATATACCCATGATAGGAGACGTTTTCCCAAATTTTATAATACAAGATTAAACAATGTGCATCGCCTTCGAGAAGCGTTCGTCTTAATCAAATCATAACTGAAGAATTGTAACAATCTAAAAGTTATGAAAAAAAGGAACTGCCACTAATTTTATTAAAATTGAGGATAATTAAAAGCCTGAATATTAGGTTCCATACTTTTTTTAATGAAAACAAATAAATGAAGCAATGTCATCTAATAATATTTTCAAGTGTTTTTGTAATATGTCACATATTAATTGTTTGTGATATCCTAAATAGTTTCTTCAAGAGGAGCAATTGCAAAATGAGTATGAGTTGATCGATCTCATGTAATGAGTGTATTAGATAAACTATGTTGGTTGCTTTGACTATCTTAAAATATTCAAAAATAATCAAAACGTGAAAGCTTTAATGTTGCGTGAGATTACTCTTTCCCTTTACCCTGGGTTGACAAGCTTATATTGATTGATAGCTCCATTAGATCTTTCCTGAAAGCTTGTTGTTTAGATTATCCAAAAAAGGAGAACGTCGTCTTGAATATTGCATACAATTCTCGTTCAAAATGAAATTACATAATTCAAAGAAATACATAAGAATAATATTAAAGTTATTTTTTTGAATTTTACGATTGTTATGTTAGTTTATACATAAGAATAATATTGCATGCGATTCTCGATCAACACTGTAGGATCGTGTAATCTTTTCAATTATGCGAGTTTATACATAATCTCGCTCCAAAATAATCCTACTTTTTGGTGGTCTGGAGGCAAGACACTTGAAATTGTACAATCCCATAATCCAACTCATGATTTTGATTAGGGAAAAATGTGTGTGATTTTAAAGGGGTTAAAATTATGTTATTTTAAGTGAGAGAAAGAAATAGATAAAGAAGGGAGAGAGTAGATAAAAATAAAATAAAATCACGAGTCTCACCCTCTTTGTAAGAGTGGAATTACAGAGGTTATGTCATTAGGACAAACACTTTCCTCATTTTCTCTTTTGGTCACCGGGGGCCAAAACACGTTTTTTGTGATATTTCTTATTACTTTTTACATTTTTTTTAATATGGGGTTGCTTTTTGTAATTTGATATAGGATAAAGCTTATTTCTTCCAAATTTGAGACATCAAATTTTTTTTTTATAGTGTGGGACCCACTAGAAGATTCTCTTGATATATTATAAATGTTTGTTGAATTTCATTCTAGTCATAGCATTTAAGTGTCATTTTTTTGATTGATTCACGCCATGTGCTCTATTGAACATTTGAGATTTTTATTTCTCAATTATTTAGAGTGCAATCATACTTGTAAAAATTTTGTTGATTGATTGATTCATCCGGTGGCTCGTGTGCATAACAACTTTCAATTATTTCTCAAAAAGATTTAGGGAAAGAAGCTTGGTGTAAAAACATAAAGAGGAAGCCAATTGCTGATAGAAAAAAATAGCTAACCTATGTGACTCACTTTCTGTCCAAGTGAAAGCAAGCCAAACCCTAACCTCTTTCTATTCTCCATCAACCCTTTGAACCACAAATTAAATCGCGCCCCAATCTTTATTTTGTTGAGTCATTGAACAATTAAGCCACACCCAACCAGTTCCCCTTTTATTTTGTTAACCATTGAGCCTCTTGACCATCTATTATAACATTTTTATCCAAACAGTCCACCTAACCCACAAATCAAGCCAATCCTCTCACATAAGGAAGAATCTCTTTTTATTTTGCGGATCTGAGGTATTTATGGGCTGATGGTGAAAGCGAGTGAAAGGCTCACATGCATTGATTGATCTCATCGTGTGAGAGGAGAAGATGATCCAAGAGTTTTTAGAGCCATTGCACGCAAAAGAGCTAATATAAAAAAAAATAAAGGACCTCTCCTCTACCGTTGGTTCTTCCTCCTGCTTCTTGCTTGATATTTCTGTACAGTCTGTTTTTATTTTTGGTTTTACCGTAGCATTTGATTTTAGTTTTTAATTGTTATTTTCCTTTTATTTCATTTTTGTTTGGAGCTCAACTCTTATGGGTATAAGCTAGTCCTTTTAGAGGTTAAGTTTAGGTGATACCTAAACCTCAGTGCCTGGATGAATATTTGATTTTCTGGATTTTAATGTTTTATCTCAGTTGTTTTATGCTATTTTTGTTGTTTAAATTTTCTGCAGTCTAGCCGGATGTTAGAGATTTATTTAGGAATTAGTTGTTGAGAAACAGCTTATTCTAGACTCTGCATTAAGCTCATGGACTTGTTTAGGAATTAGTTGTTGAGAAACAACTTATTATGGACTCTACATTAAGCTCATGGACTTGAATGAGAGATCATTCAAGGTATCTCACTTCAAACATGAATGAGTCCTCCATGTTCCATTGGACTTGAGTCTCACGAGTCCTAATCCCACTTGGCATAGAGATATGTAAATGGTTGATTTTGGATAAAATAATTTTTAAGAGATTAAAATTAACAAGTGAGTTCCGTTAACTGAGAATTTTTGGATGAGCAACTTGTTAATCAAAGAATTCTTTCAAGCACTGTGGGGAAGGAGAACTGAAAACTCAACCCATTTTTCTAAAATTTTCACCAACCCTTTTTCTTTTCTCTTATTTAGATTATATTTTACATTTCTTTATAAAAAAGATTTTTACATCAAAAACAAACAAAACACTTCTTAAATTGATTTCTTATTACATTCCATCTTTTAGAACAATTGAATCCAAAATTAATTCAGAAAAATCTAAAAATAAGATAGTAACATAGTCATTGCTATTTCATATTAGTCTTGTGATTATTTTGTTTTTATTTTTGTTTTCTTTTTTAGATTGAATTTAGTTATAGCAGTTACAAATTTTAGTCAAGTTAAAAACGCCAAAGATTCTTGTGGAAACGATAACTGAAACTCAAACAAGCCCTATATTACTTGTTGTCGCGTATACTTGCGCGCATTCTTGCATAATTGTTAGCAAGACAACAAGTTTTTGGCGTCGTTGCCGGGGATTGAAGGCATAGATTGTCAAACTGTTTGATCTTGAGTTGTGATTGCTAACTGAGTTCACTTTTGTAGATTGTCAATTGTTTAGATTTTATTTGTGATTGTGATTTTGATTTTTTATTTTATTTTTCTGCTTTTATAATGCTTCTATTAATTAGTTTAAATTTTTGTTGTAGTTAATTTCTATTTTGTTTGTTGTTATTTTTTTGTAGCTTCCTCTATAGCTTGTTTAATTTTATTTTTTTGTTGTGGTTAATATTTTTAGCAGGGTAATTTTAGTGTGCTTTTGTTCGTTGATTCTGTTGTTTTCTTTTATGAGTTGTTAGTTACATTTTACTGAATTTTTTTTTTCATTATTCATAAATTGTGTTGGTTGCATTTTCTTTGTTGCGAATCTCTTTCTTTGGGTCATAATTTTTTTCTGTTAAGTCTTGATTTGGTACTAGGAAGTGTACGAGTGACACCCCTCATCCTTTTGTAGAGGCTTTTGACCATGAACCAGATAGAAGTTTTAGGATTAGGAGGAGAATCCAAAGAGAAAATAGGCATTTGTCAAACCCTGATTTTGAAAGGATGGAGAACCCATAAAATGGGAATAATAATGAGGAACAACCTGGGAGAATAAGGAACCAACCAATGGATGATAATGATAGGTCCATGATGGACTTTATCATTTTCGTCTTGGATGAACTTGATCCAAGCATTGTCCAACCTGTCAATGAAGTGCCTTTCAAATTAGAACCCATCATGTTTACCATGCTGCAGAATATGGGGCAGTACCATGGATTACTTTTAGAGGACCCACACAAGCATATGAGGAACTTCATTGAAGTGGCTAATACCCTTAGGAGGCCAGCCATCTCATATGATGTTTTGTGATTAAGATTCTTCCCTCATTCCCTCACGGGCAATGCCAAAGAAGGGCTGAACTCCCTTCCATCCAACTCTATAACAACTTGGCATGAGCTAGCTGAAAAGTTCATCATGAAATTTTTTCCATCCAATAAAATAGTGCAAACCAAAGGCAAGATCACCAATTTAATGCAGAAAGATGGTGAGACATTAGCGGACGTGTGGGAAAAGTTCAAACTGCTTCTTAAGCATTGTCCAAACCATGGATTACCATCTTGGGTCTTGATACAAACCTTCTACAATGGTCTAAGCTTTCAAAATAGAGCCCTAGCAGATTCTGCTGCAAATGAGATGTTTATTTTATGTCCTTCAATCAAGCCTATGAGTTGTTAGAACAAATGGCTCAAAACTACTCCTAATGGCCTATGGAAAGGTCTCAGCCAAGAAGAGTGGCTGTAATGCATGAAGTTGACTCCATGATAGCGTTATCAGCCAAGGTTTATGCACTTTCAACCTTAGTTAGAACCCAAGGTCAGACCATAGAGGCCAAATTGGGTCAAATAGTAACATAGTCATTGCTATTTTAGATTAGTCTTGTGATTATTTTTTTATTTTCTTTTTTAGATTGAATTCAGTTATAGCAATTACAAATTTTAGTGAAGTTAAAAACGCCAAAGATCTTTGTGGAAACGATAACTGGGACTCAAACAAGCCTTATATTACTTGTTGTCGCGTATACTTGCACGCATACTTGCATAACTGTTAGCAAGGCAACAAGTGTTTGGCGCCATTGTCGGGGATCAAAGGCGTACATTGTCAGACTGTTTGATATTGAGTTGTGATTGCTAACTGAGTTCACTTTTGTAGATTGTTAATTGTTTAGATTTTATTTGTGATTGTGATTGTGATATTTTTTTTTTGTTTTTCTACTTTTATAATGCTTCTGTTAATTAGTTTAATTTTCTCTTGTAGTTAAATTCTGTTCTGTTTGTTGTTATTTTCTTGTAGCTTCATCTATAGCTTGTTTAATTTTGTTATTTGTGTAGTTAACTTTTTTAGCATATTCTTGGAAATTATGATTCCCGAATAAATAAAATTTATCCTTTACCAAACGTCCCATAATCTTATTTGATAATTGATAGTTGTTATGAGCTGCTACTAGTTATGCAAATGGGTTAGGCCGGTTTATAGGGGCCTACGACCTAACATATATCATGTCAAGATTGGCCTATTATGTTTAATCAATTAGAACAAGACTAGACTTAAAAAAAAACCTTTTTAGAAAGCAGAACATAGCCGTTTTTTACGTGTTGGACCTTTAAGCCTACAGACCGGCCTATATCAAATTATTTATTTTAAATAAAATAAATAAAATTATTATTTTAATGATTTTAAATACTAAAGTAATATTATTTTATTTTTTTAATTATTGAATGTTTAATATAATTAAACAAGCTAATAAGTCTAGGTCGAGGCTCCTAAAGTATTTTACACGATTCTAATCTATTTAAGCTAAAACATAGCCAATCTATTTATATCCCTGGCTACTACGTAACTTATGTTAATTTTTTTTGTTTAGGATACAAGAAGAACAAATAGAAAAATAACTCCAATTTTTTCAAAAAACTTTATTGAATGTTAAACAATGCGTGATGTAAAAGGTGTAACAATATATTTTAGGGGAAAGTGTGTATTATTGTGAAATGTATAAAATTCTGTTATTTTAACTGAGATAAAGAGATAAATCATGAGAGAGAATAAGTTAAATTTTTTTAAATTTGTGAATTCCACCTCTTTGTTAGAGTGAAAGGATATAAGATATGAATTTTACCTCTTTGTGAGAGTGAAAAGATATAAGATGTATTATTTAAAATGACACATTTTTTTCTTATATTTTATGTAAATTATATTATGTTTTCTCATATATTATGAGACAAGATATTTCACTTTATATTCACCAAAATTTAAATGGTCCTATCATTTAAAAAAAAAATTACACGTATCACATGGCACATCTTTCCATAATGTCCAGGACAAAATTGGTCTCTCCTCTAAAATTTTCTATTTTTTATTTTGTACTTTTTAATTCACATTTATTATACAATATACATGCATCCGATATATCCTAAATGCCGAGTATTAACTATTAAAAAAGAAAAGAAAAAAGTGCACTCTAAGATTTTTTGTGGATCGGGATTATGGTGGTCCCTTCTCAAAATAGAAAAAATAAGAAGAGATTAAGGGGAAAAATAAAAAAATAGAAATGAAAAAAAAAATTTCATTTATAAAAAAGGATCACTAAATAAATGGTAGGCATGGATAATATTAAATTTTTTCCATAGAGCATCATTTGATTATCACGCCTTAAATGTACTCGAACTATCGTGATTATTGACATTGAAACAAATCAAACAATATGCTGATGCAACACACGGAATCATTCCTACTAAGTGCTCCGTCGCCATTCGCCACCACCGACCACCATCTCCCAGGACCATTTTTTTTTTTTTGTCCGTGCTTGCAATCGAGAGGGAGATCAAAATTCGAAGCGGGAAAAACACCCACCCTAAACAAGCAAAAAAGGAACAATTGAAAGCGTGTAACCATAAAAGGATATAATCCAAAATAAGCAAATGGCGCTTCTCCATTTCACATCCAAATGAGCTATAAGTACTGATACACAAAAAAACGAAACTATTGCGTTCCCTCTCTCACTTCTCTTTTCATTCTCTTCTTCTTTGTCTTCATCTTTCAGCTCTTCAAACCCTAGAAACTTCCAATCGAAGCGATTCATCTCGATTTTTGTTCATCTTCGTAACGCAAGTCTCTTTTATTCTTCGATTACTATTTTCTTTTAGTTGTTCGGCATTTTATTTCTCATTCTTTTGTTTCATTGATTGTTGTTTTTCAGGATATGAGGAGGTCTCGGAGTAAAATCGCCTTGAAGAATGGCAGCAAAGGGGATGAGGTTGATGAGAAAGTGAGAGAATCGAAGCATCCTCCATTGCAGCGGAGAGCCAGTGCTCGCATCCAAGCGATTATGCAGAAAGCAGCTGATGAGCTTGAGGTCGTAGAAGACAAGAATGAAGGTAGCGAGATGGACAAAGAGAACAAGCGCCATAGAAAAAGTATTAGTGAAGAGAGTGTTGTAGAGGTAGTAGAGGTAGAAGTTGTGTCGAAGAAACAGAAGACGAATGAGAAGAAGAAGACGAAGCCCCAAGCTCCCTCGAAACGTGAGGTCGAGGTCGTGGAAGAAAGTGTGCATATGGAGAATGAAGTTGGTGTTTCAGATGAGAGGAGTGAACCTCTCAGCGTTGACGTTGAGGAGACAATTAGGCTGTTTAATGAGCATTACCTTTCTCATTTCCAGGTTTGTTGCGTGTTTGAATCCGATCTGGGATTGGACTTTGGTTCTTTTGTTTGTTGATTTGGTTTAGTCTATTTTGTTAATTTGTCCTCTTCTGGTGGTTGAAGAAAAAGAAGAAAAAGCCGGAAGTGTGCGCGAAGCTTGAGGGCGAGAATGTGGGAGGAAAGGAGGATTCTGAAAATGCAGTTGGGGTTTTGGCTAAAAAGAGTGACTTTGTTAAGGTGAAGGAAACGATTAGGTTGTTTAACAAGTACTATCTTCATTTTGTTCAGGTTTGTTGCATCTCACACTCTTTGGTTAGTCTATTTGATTCACTTTGGTCTTTGGTATGCTCTGGTTGAAGCTATGTTTCGAACACGTACAGGAAGAGGAGACGAGATGTGGGAAGATGCAAGCTGAAAGGAAAGAAGCTAAAAAGGTTTCAAAATCTAATGAAAGGAAGGCAGCTAAAAATGTTTCAAAATCCAAGGTTGGTTTATTATTAGGGGAAACTGTTTGTTATTTGTGTGTTATCATATTTATGTCGTTATCTCTCCCCCAACATAAATTATAAGAAGAAAAACAAAAAAAAAAACTGCTTACGAGCCCATTTCTTATGTAAAATAATTCTGCAATGATCTTCCTGTTGGAATTTTTAATTCCTCTAAACCTTTTGGTGATAACTATCATCTACAAGCGAAGCTCCATCATACCAAATCATAAAGAAATAAAAACATAAAGGTGGAGGCATATCTGTTTTCATTGCAGCGGAATAACTTTTATCTTGTTTCTTGGGGATTGTAGTCTTCCTCAGTCAAATCACCATAAAACTGAATTCCTTAGTGTGCTGTCTCTCTCTTGACGGGGAAGAGAAACTAGGGTTATAATTTGACGTCTTGGGGACCATAACCCTTATATTATTGGGCCAATAAGCTCCCATTATACCTAGTTGGCCCAACACCGGTATCCACTTATTCAGTCCTTACTCACTTAGGAATCTATTTGGGAATATTTAATTGATCACTTTAATTTACCCAATATATATAAATAGCACCGTATAATTATTAATATAATATATGACCCACAATAATTATTAGAAAATATAATTTCCTAACAATCTCCCACTTGGGCCACATATTAACTTGAGATAATTATATCATATATCTTTAATGCGCAACTGTATGCTATTTTTCTTTAGATTCCTCCTCAGATACAATTTGGTCCACCTCCTATATCAATATGAGATCATGACGGCTTTTGTCACTTTCAAGCGTAACTAAACCTTCCATGGTCATCGCACCAATATATTCAATGACATAGATCAAGCATGGATGAGTGGCATGGGAATTACATGCAATGTGATCTTACCATGCCTATTTCCAACTGGTGCTACTTTAATCTTTATGAGATCAATACTAAATTTTCTGCATACACAAAGCAGAAACACAAGCACAAAATATAATACATTCAGAGGGAAAATAACATTGAATTCTTTATTCTGCAGAAAACAAACATAAGAATATTTCATTTATTTATTTACATAAAACACCAACATAAAGAACTCCCACTAAGTCGTAGTGTCATCGAACAAAACAACATCCATATGAGCAGTATGCTTGTGAAAGACCTTAGGCACTAAGCCTTTAGTAAGCGGATCCGCAAGCATGGAGTTCGTCCCTATGTGTTCTATGGAAATCTGACCACTTTGAACTCTTTCTTTAACAACCAAAAACTTTATATCGATGTGCTTCAATTTTGAAGAGCTTCTGTTGTTGTTGGAGTACAACACTGCTGACTTGTTGTCACAATAAATCTTTAGTGGCCTTTCAACACCACTCACTATATGCAGCCTTGTGACAAAGTTTCGCAGCCATACCCCATGGTTGGATGCCTCAAAACAAGCTACAAATTCAGCGGCCATAGTAGAGGAAGCTACAAGTGTTTGTTTAACACTTTTCCAAGAAATAGCTCCTCCAGCCATCATGTAGACATAACCTGATGTGGATCTTTTACTATCTTGGCATCCAGCAAAATCAGAGTCAGTATATTCGACGATCTCTAATTCATCTGACCTCCGATATGTAAGCATATAATCTTTTGTTCTCTTTAAATACCGCATAACCCTCTTGGCTGCTTTCCAATGATCCATTCCTGGATTGCTCAAGTTTCTTCCTAACACTCCCACTATAAATGCTATATCAGGGCGAGTACAAACCTAGGCATACATAAGGCTTCCTACTGCCGAAGCATTAGGTACCTTTGTCATTTCTATCATCTCAAGCTTACCTTTAGGTCATTGGGCGAGACTAAACTTGTCTCCCCTAGATATGGGCGTATCTCCTGACGTACAATCCTTCATGCCAAATCTATCCAAAATCTTTTCAATGTAGGCCTTTTGTTATAACTGTAGGATACCTTCAGCGCGATCTCAAAGTATCTGTATTCCTAAGACAAAAGATGCATCACCAAGGTCCTTAATCTCAAATTTTTTATTGAGAAATTTCTTGGTTTCATGCAATAAGCCTATATCGCTACTGGCAAGTAAGATATCATCAACATATAGTATAAGGAATATGAATTTACTCCCACTGAACTTGTGATACACACAATCTTTCACTAAGTTTACCTCAAAGCCATAGGAGATAATAACCTGATGGAATTTGTGGTACCATTGACGAGAAGCTTGCTTAAGGCCATAGATGGACTTTTTTCAATTTGCAAACCATAAACTTTGAATCTCCCAATACAAAGTTTTCTGGTTGCACCATATAAATTGTCTCATTAATGTTACCATTGAGAAATGCTGTCTTTACATTCATCTGATGTAGCTCCAAATCCAAATGAGCCACAAGTGCCATTATTGCCCTAAAAGAGTACTTCGTAGAAACTGGAGAGAAAGTTTCTTTATAGTCTATGTCTTTTTTCTGAGTGAAACCTCTAGCAACTAGACGTGTCTTATATCTTTCGATGTTGCCATTTGAATCCCTTTTGGTTTTAAATATCCATTTACAACCAATGGGTTTTGCACCTTTAGGCAACTCAATAAGATCCCAAACGTCGTTGTTTTTCATAGATTGCATCTCATCTTTCATGGCATCAATCCATTTATGAGCATTAGAGCTTTCTAAGACTTGTTGGAAGTTGATTGGATCATCTTCCGTCAAGCTTAAAATATTTTCATGCTCTGGAAGAAACACAATATAATCATCCGGAATTGCATTTCTCCTTTCTCTAGTGGATCTCCTTAATGACACTTCTTGAGTTTGTTGAGTTTGTTCTATAGGTGGCATAGGGGGTGGTTCATTATTGTCTTGACCCAAAGCAATGTCAGGGACCAAAGCCTGTTCCATAACAATGTCATGAACTGGGACCTGATCATTAATTTCTTGTTCCGTAATTGCATTTTGAATGATGACAATATTAGGAAAAAAAATATAATTTTCTTACTCATCAAAGACAACATTCCTTATTTTATCTTCCCCCCCAAACTCAACATCCTCAAGGAATCTAGTATTTCCCGTCTCAAAAAAGGATCTTGTAGTGGGATTATAAAACTTAAAGCCCCGAGAGCGTTCAGCATATCCAACAAAATAGCAGCTGATTGTTCGTGAGTACAACTTTCTTTCATTTGGCCTATAAGGCCTTGCTTCTGCTGGACAACCCCAAATGTGTAAATGCCTTATGCTAGGTTTCTTTCCATTCCATAGCTCATAAGGGGTTTTTGTCACTGCTTTGCTGGGAACCCTATTAAGGATATAAACTGCAGTCTTTAGTGCTTCTCCCCAAAGTGATTCTGGCAATGAAGAATGATTAAGCATACTCCTCACCATGTCTTTAAGAGTCCGGTTCCGCCTTTTTGCAACACCATTCATGCTAGGTTTACCTGGTATTGTGTATTGCGGGACGATTCCACACTCCTTTAGGAAGATCGCAAATGGCCCTGGACGTTGTTCACCTGATCCATTAGATCTACCATATTATTCACCACCACGATTAGATCTAATGGCCTTAATTTTCTTACCTAATTGAAGTTCAACTTCATCTTTAAATTCTTTGAACACATCCAATGATTGTGACTTCTCTTTAATCAAATATAGGTATCCAAATCTTGAATAGTCGTCTATGAATGTGATAAAGTATTGTTGACTATTCCAAGAGGCTATAGGAAATGGTCCACAAATATCTGTATGAATCAATCCTAAGACGTTTGAAGCTCTGTTGGAACCTATTTTCCTTATGTTTGTCTGTTTCCCCTCAATGCACACCTCAAAATCATCCAGATCAAGGGGTTCAAGAATTCCATCAATCACAAGCCTCTGAATTCTCTGTTTAGAGATATGACCTAAACGCTTGTGCCACAAAACCAGTACCAACAAACTAAAGTGAGAGTCATACCCTTCTTTTCGCGCCATGCCTTGTATTTGGAACACTCTTTCTTCATGTGTCCAGGTTTCTTACAAAAGAAGCCGGTGAATTCCTGGTCCTGCTTCTTTGGCAAAGCATCTGCGTTATCCTTAGCTCTCTTTCTTTGCTTGTCTTGAGAGGCTGATGCCAAGTGAACACTACCAGTCTTCTCTTGCTGTAACCTCTCTTCCTATTGCACGCAGTGAGAAATGAGCTCATTAAGAGTCCATTTTTCCTTTTGAGTGTTATAGCTCACCACAAATTGATTGTATTTTGCAGAAAGAGAGATAATAACTAAGTACATGAGCAACTCAGAGGGCAGCTCTAACTTTAATGCCTTTAGATTTCCATCAAGATTAGATATTTCCATAATGTACTCCCTTATGTTTCCCTTTCCTTTATACCTCATGTTTATGAGTTTGGACAAGGTTTGACCAATTTCAGCCTTTTCATTTCGAGCAAAGTATTGCTCGAGTTTCTTCAGAAACAACTTGGCATCAGTAGTCTCAACAATCGAGCCCCTAAACGCCTTCGGAATGGAACATTTCATGATCATCAGACACATGCAATTTGAGGTTCCCACTTCTCAATTTTATCCGTGTTTGGATTTTCCTTAGTGGAAGTGGGTTTCTCAGTCCTTAGCCCATTGTCGAGATCCATGCAGCCGAGAACAATTTCGACATTCTCTTTCCTCATCTTGAAATTTGCCCCATTAAGCATTGGAAGCATATTCATTTGAGCAACATAATTGGCAGCGGTAGCAGAAACTATACAGAGAACAAAAAAGATAACATACTAATAACATGTCATATCATATATATACATACATGATATAGACAAATAATCTGAAGTAAAATGAGTTTATTATAAGATACGCACAACATTAATATTTAGTCTGTGGACAAAAATATCAACTTGTAAGTGGTACTCTTAATGTAGTATCAAACATTGACAAGAAGTCCTGTCAAATCACAGCCTTCCTGTGGGCCGACTATGAATTACATGGACAATTCTTGATAATTGTCATATATTTATTACCACAGGTATGTTTGTTACTTGGCCAAATAATAACATTCCTGTGGGCCGATCATTATCCGCATAAGCAATAAACACACACATGATCACACAACATATGTTATTTGGCCAAACAATAACCTTCCTGTGGGCCGATTATTATTTGCATAAATAAAATATATTTATATGACCAACCTATTTGAAATCAAATTAACCTTTATAAATTTGGCAACTTTGGCGGATAACAAATCTATCATATTCAATTTCAAATAGAAACCTTTAGGGATAATAAATACATTTAAAAATAAAATAACAACAATAAAGAAAATTATTCTTTATCAATTCTCAATGTGTGTGTATATATATATATATATACATATTGTATCATTATATCATTATATCAATAACAATAAATACCTTTTCATTATAAGGCTTAAAAAATATTGCACAATCGACGCACATGTAAGCCTTTTCAAATGAAAGCTTGAAAATGATGCACACAATAAATATCTTTTCACTATAAGACTTAAAAATTAATGCACAATCGACGCACATGTAAGCCTTTTCAAATAAAAGCTTGAAAATGATGCACAATACCCAAAAATTTAAATTTGGCTTTTGACAAAGAATATCAAATCTAAGAAAAAAAAATCCCAAAACCAAAGACCTTAAACATTCGATTTCTTTCAAACTATAAGTCCAAAACATTCTACGAGAATTAATTGTTCATTTAAATTTGCAATTCAAACAACAAACCCTAATTATAAAGCCAAATTTTTTCCAAACATTCCATTTTTAAGAAGATTCAAAAGTTTAAATAATAAACCCTTATTAAACTGGGAATTCTAGATTTTCAAAAGATTGTAACTTTTGTTTCAAAACTAAAAAATTACTGTCAAGGAACAAAAATAACATTATATAGCTAATACAAAATACATGAGATGGAACCCACATTCAAAAAGAGTAAAATTTATGCCAAAAGACAATAAAACAAAACTTTTCATGATTCGTCATATATAAAAATCACAAAACTTAATTCCCTCATGATTCAATATGATTGTGGCTCTGATACCATTGTTGGAATTTTTAATTCCTCTAAATCTTTTGGTGATAACTATCACCTACATGCCAAGCTCCATCATACCAAATCATAAAGAAATAAGAACATAAAGGTGGAGGCATACCTGTTTCCATTACAGCGGAATAACTTTTATCTTGTATCTTGGGGTTTGTAGTTTTCTTCAGTCAAATCACCCTAAAACTGAATTCCTTAGTGTGTCATCTCTCTCTTGATGGGGAAGAGAAACTAGGGTTGTAATTTGACGTCTTGGGGACCATAACCCTTATAGTGTTTTTATCTTTATTATTTGGCCAATAAGCTCCCATTACACCTAGTTGACCCAACACCTGTATCCACTTATTCAACCCATGCTCACTTAGGTGTCTATTTGGGAATATTTAACTGATCACTTTAATTTATCCAATATATATAAATAGCACAATATAATTATTAATATAATATGTGACCCACAATAATTATTAGAAAATATAATTTCCTAACACTTACTTGCGGATGGAAATTTTTTACTGTGTGCTACTATATATTGCTTTTCCTTTGATTGGAACTTTTGGTGGTTGGTTCTCTTTAGTCTGCTACCAGCTGAAACCAACTATTAGCTGCTTGCCCTACTAGGTTTTTTTAGTGATAACAGGCTTTTTGCTAGGTATGACTCTGGACTTTTGGTTGGGTATTAGCAAATTTTTCTTATAAGTATTAAGCTGCATTTTATTTCATTATTGGGCTAAACTATAATAGCATAACACATGGGTCTATGCAGTGTCCGGCTCACATTTTTGCCCCCACCTCTTTTCCAATTTTAAGTTGGGAAGTTTTTTACATAACAGATATTGTGTCTTCATTCAAACATCATTTACTGCTTGAATAGTTTTGTCATACAAGGCAAATATGCTAAATGTTTCTTCTATACCTTGAACGTTGTCAAACTTATTTTTGAGTTCCCAGTTATAGTTAATACTTAAAATGTATTTCTTTTTCCTTTTTGGTGAAGTGGTAAGCACATTGCAAACTCCCCCCATGTGTGCTTGCATGCATGGTCTGTCCCAAGCCATGATAAAGGAGGAGGGTTGGCGTCAGGTTTTGCGAACCGGCCGTAAAAAACAGCTATATTTTTATGTGATGAACCTATATGATTTTTCGTTGGGGCGTACCCTTCATAGCGACGCGTTGCATCGGGCCCCGGGTGTAGCGAAAAATGGGCTAGGGTCCTTGCCACAAGGCAAGGCGCTGCATCGGGCCCGGGGTGTAGTGAAAAGTGGGCTAGGGTCCTTGCCCCAAGGCAAGGCGCCAGGTCTTCACCCGGATTTGGTGAGAAGTATGCCAGGGTCCCAACACGCAGATGGGCGAGCGTGGCGGGCAAGCACAGCCCAGGGGTTAAGGATGAGATTGAGCAGCTGGAACATAGGAACCTTAACGGGTAAACTGAGGGAGTTGGCAGATGTTTTTGCTAGAAGGAAAGTGAATATTGTTTGTTTGCAAGAAACTAAGTGGGCTGGAGAAAAGGCCAAGGAAGTGGATGGAACTGGTTTCAAGTTATGGTACACAGGTACTAACAAGAGTCGAAATGGTATTTGAATTATGATCGATAAAAGTTTCAGAGATAAAGTTGTGGACGTCAAAAGGAAAGGCGACAGGATTATTCTGGTTAAGCTTGTTGTGGGTGATTTAATCCTGAATATCCTCAGTGTGTATGCACCCCAAGTTGGATTGCAACCAACTGACAAAAGCCAATTCTGGGAAGACTTGGAGGAGGTTTTGAGGGGAATACCTCGAGAGGAGAAGATTTTATTAGGAGGAGATCTAAATGGTCATGTTGGTAAAAACAATGGAGGTTTTGATAGAATCCATGGAGGTTTTGGTTATGGGACGAGAAACGAGACTGGAGAAGATATCTTGAATGTTGCACAAGCCTACGATTTGATGTTAGTGAACACCTTTTTTCAAAAAAGGGAGTCACACCTAATCACTTATCATAGCGGCCAAAATCGTAGTCAGATTGATTTCTTTCTGGCTAGAAGAGAAGATAGAACTTCTTGTGTCGACTGTAAGGTCTACCCTGGAGAGTGTGTCGCTACGCAACATAAGCTGGTAGTCTTGGATGTTCGGTTCAACAAAGTACTTACAATGAAGAAAAGGGCTCAGAACCCAAGGATAAGGTGGTGGAAGCTTAAGGAGGGAAAGAGAGAGAGTTCAATGAAAGAATGTTGCACGATGGACCTTGGGAGTTTGATGGAGAAGTAAATGCAATATGGAATGAGATGGCTAAGTGTATTCAAAATTTGGGAAGGAGGGTGTTGGGAGAAAGTAAAGGGAATGGATTTCATACAAAGGAAACATGGTGGTGGAATGGAGAGGTGCAAGAGGCAATTAAACATAAGAAGGAGTGCTTTAGATCTTTGCATAGAAGTACCAGTGAAGAGAACTTGCAAAGGTTTAGATTGGCGAGAAAAAATGCAAAGAAAGCAGTGCGAGAAGCTAGGGGCAAGGTTTTCGACGAGTTGTATAAAAATCTTGGGAGCAAGGATGGTGAAAGAGGTATTTATAAACTTGCAAAGATAAGGGATAAGAAAAGTAAAGACCTCACCCAAGTTAGATGCATCAAGGATGAAAATCAAAAACTTCTGATGAGAGATGAAGATGTAAATGAAAGATGGTTGAACTACTTTAACAAGCTATTTAATGGGGATGGAGTTACAAGCGAGGTGGACTTGGAGGACGCGTATGATGATATGAATAGAAGATTTGTACGCAGAATTAATACACATGAAGTTAAGGAGGCTTTAAAGAGGATGAAGACTAATAAAGCCTTGGGGCCTGATGGTGTCCCTATTGAAGTGTGGAGAGGCCTAGGGGATGTGGCAATAAAATGGTTGACCTGTCTTTTTAATAAGATTCTCCAGACAAATAAGATGCCTGATGCTTGGAGGAAAAGTATGATTGTGCCTATCTACAAAAACAAGGGAGATATACAGAATTGTTCAAACTATAGAGGTATTAAGCTAATGAGCCATACTATGAAGTTATGGGAGAGAGTTATTGAACATCGCTTGAGGAGAGATACAAAGGTTTCTGTAAATCAATTTGGATTTATGCCAGGAAGATGTACCATGGAAGCAATTTTCTTGATGCGACAACTTATGGAAAGATACCGAGAAAAGAAGAAGGACTTGCATATGGTGTTCATAGACCTTGAGAAAGCATACGATAGGGTTCCAAGGAAAGTTTTATGGTGGGTTCTGGAGAAGAAAAAGGTTCCATCAAAGTATGTAAAGGCAATCCAGGATATGTATGATGGGTCTACTACATGTGTAAAAGCTTGTAACGGAACATCAAGTTATTTTCCTATCACGGTTGGTGTACACCAAGGGTCGGCTCTAAGTCCTTATCTTTTTGCCTTAGTTATGGATGAACTAACAAAAGATATTCAAGAGGAAGTGCCATGGTGTATGCTTTTTGTAGACGATATTGTGCTTATTGATGAGAGCAAGGAGGGTGTTGATAGAAAACTTGAATTGTGAGAAGCACATTGGAATCCAAAGGATTCACATTAAGTCGAAGCAAGACTGAGTATCTAAAGTGTGAGTTTTCTCTGGTACGAGATGGGGACCAAGAGCCCGTGCATTTAATTGGTCAAGAGGTACCCAAAAAAGATGCTTTTAAATACTTGGGCTCCATTTTACAAAAAGGTGGAGAGATTGATGAGGATGTAAATCATAGAATCAGAGCAGGGTGGATGAAATGGCGCAGTGCATCTGGGTTTTTGTGTGACCGCAAAATCCCCCTTAAGTTAAAAGGAAAATTCTATAAAACGGCAGTAAGACCGGCAATGCTATTTGGAGCGGAATGCTGGCCAGCACATAGGCAACATGAGCATAAGATGGGAGTAGCAGAGATGAGGATGTTAAGGTGGATGTGTGGTTACACAAAGATGGATAAGATAAGAAATGAAGATATTCGACGAAAGGTCGGAGTAGTACCGGTTGCCGAGAAGATGAGAGAACATAGATTGAGGTGGTTTGGGCATGTGATGAGAAGGCCCCTGGATGCTCCTGTAAGAACAGAAGTTTGTTACCAAGAGCTCAACACAAAAAGAGGCAGAGGTCGGCCGAAACTTACTTGGGGAAGATAGTAAAACAAGATTTAATTAAGTGGGATATAGATTGGCGGACGGTGTGTCTTAGAACGGAATGGAGAAATTCTATTAGTATGGTGGAGGGTTAGACCCGTGGTTATTCCTATGTTCCAGATGGTCCCTCTTTAGTCCTTTTCCCCTTCATTTCCCCCACTTCTTCTTGTCCCTTTCTCTTTCATTTTATTTATTTATATATACATATATATATATATATATATATATATATATATATTTATTATTATTTTTATTTTTATTTTATTTTTTCTACAATTTCTTATCTTTCATGTGGGTTTATCTACCACCGATCCCAATTAATTTGGGATAAAGGTGATGTTGATGTTGATGTTGATGTTGGTAAGCACATTGCAGTTGGAGTGAAGAAAATGTGCTTTTATTAGTAGTGTGTTTCAATGTCTGTTAAGAGCTTTAAATCTTACTTCATTGTATATTGAAATTTAAAGCTAAACTGTTTTGCTGAGTTTTTTTTTTTTTTGTTTTATTAATCATTTTACAATAAGCTAGCAACAAAACTTCTTGTGTTAATTTATGTAGAAAGGCGCTCCACCTGAAGATTTAAAGTCCAAAGCCAAGAGGCCTGATCTGAAGGCCATATCAAAGGCAAGTAAAATATCAATTTTTTTTATTAGAATCTTGATTGCAGGTGTCATAATAATTGTTTATGTGATGATCAAGTATAGGATTTTGCTTTCCTGGTATTTTTCAACAGCATTGTGATGAAATTACCTTTTTCATCTTTTGTCTATCCTTGTTCTTTCTCTTGTAGTGATTGATGCCTAATATCTTATCAATATTTTTTAATTGGATAGTTAAGAGAGGTCTCTTAGTAGCAATCTACTAGACTATTTTAATGACCTAATATCTCATAATTATGTGAAATAAACTTAAGTTTATTTTTTGATAATGTATAGTCTTAAATTTATTAATTTTATTTTATATCATTTGTTTTGATTTGATTAATTGAAATTGATTTAATTGAAATTGATTTAATTGAAATTGATTTAATTGTACATTCCAAAAACACTGCTCTTGTTATCTTTTAACACAATTTTCAAATTGGAGATTGTTGACAGATGATGAATAATAATGAGATACTGTACCCTGTGAAAAGAGTTGGCAACATTCCAGGTTGTTAGCTTTATCTTGTGTTGCTCTAACTGCTAGTCTTTTTTCATCTAAATGATATTATCTACATATTATCTCTCAATTCTCACAAATGTTATTTCTTATAATTAGCTTATCATATGCACGATGAAATTTCGTTGTACTTTATAGTTCCTCATTTAGTGATTTTAACTTTTCTCTTAATGGCAGGTGTTGAAGCTGGGCATGAATTCTATTCTCGTTGTGAAATGGTAGCAGTTGGCATGCATAGTCATTGGTTAAACGGGATTGATTCTATGTCCTTGTACAATAAAAAAGTGGTAATGCAATTTCTTTTTGGAATGTTGTATTTGCTTACTCTAATTTGGTTGGAGCATCAAAGATCACAAATTATACATGCATTTATCATACAATATATTTTTGAATTGAATGTTCAATATAAATCTATATTAGATGTTTACTTTTTCTCTCTTGATTGTCACAGCACGACAGCTATAAATTCCCTGTTGCTGTGTGCATTGTTTTGTCTGGCATGTATGAGGATGATGTGGATAACGCTGAGGATGTTGTATACACTGGTCAAGGTGGGCATAATCTGACCGGTGATAAGCGTCAAATTGCGGATCAACAATTAAAGTCGGGTAATCTAGCACTCAAGGTGGGTAGTCTTTTTGATGATATCTCAATACCTTTGAAATATGATAATAACTTGTTTCCTTTTAGTGGTATAATTGATAGATTAATTTTGCTATCTGCTTCATTAAAAAATGGGGAATTATGGATTGTTTTTTGGTGGAAGGTTTATGCTGTTGTACATAATAATAATGTCTGCAATGGTTGGTACATTATTAGAATCATATATATTTACAAATTATAAAATTAGAATTGGATTTGTTTAGTTGGGTTGAACAGTTGATGTTCAACTGATGGTAGCTGGTGTTTTTATCTACGGATGCTCTATAAAGATGTCTAATAACGATGAATCACTATCTCCGGCCAACAACTTAATGAGTAATAATCAGGGGTGCATGTGTGAGTCACTTGTGAAGTGGGAAGAAGGGATGAATGTGCTTTTTGTAACACGCCGTGTATATCCGGTTTGTTAACATGTTATCGTATTAAGCTACGCTTAATTAAAATGCGGAATAACTTTTTTTTAATTCAATTATGACGTCATTATACTTAGCCAAATTGAATACTTAATCAATTTCATAAAATATCGCTTGTATGTAAATTGCAAGACAACTAACTGAATACCTCATATATAAATATTAAGTGAATATCTAAAGTCACGGATCTAGAACACGTAGTCCGGACAATATCCTGATACATTAATCAATTAATATCTGAAAACATAAAGACAAGTCAATGTGGCATGGACAATCCCCATGCTCACCAAATAAGGCAACAATGCCCAACAAGTCTCAACAGCAATACTAATAATTTGAAGCTAAAAACATAAAAGCAGTAAACAGCATCCAGCATCAGCTCATAACAACATATAATCAAAAGCAGCATAAAACATGCATCAACTAAGCTCTGGCCTCCTGCCACTAGGAGTCTCAACCCCTGGGTTCCTTGAACCTGAAATAAGCGTCCCCAAACGTGGGGTGAGATCTCTAAACAAGAAATCTCAGTAAGACAAGGGGTCCTTAAGGATCTTCCACCCCAAGCTCACTTACATGTGCAATATCAGTTCCAAAAGCTATAATTTCCATTATAAGTTCCAAAAGTATGTAGTGCAACAAATATTCATGATATGTGTGTTATCACTATTCTACTGGCCAGAGAAAATGCAGGAACACGTCTATTACCCACATAGTAGTACAAGGAACATCGCTTGCACCTCACCTACAGCCTCACCGTGTTGTATGCGTCACATATTCATGCTTACCGTATAGGTGGACCCACATGCATATCATAAAAGCACATTGCATATATAAGCTCAACGGCATTTCCAAAACATCAAAAGCATGTAACACAGCATACATATAACCATGTCCCCATGGGACATGGTGGAAACACAGCATGGCTAAGCTGAGGACACGAAAACTTACCTTGCAAGCAATCAATCCAAGCCAAGAGTCCAAACAGCTCAAGTTCAACATAGCAGATCACAATCTGTTTTGGACCGACAATCATGTCAATATTCAAAGCTCTAAAGCATAAACATAAAGATTACGTTTTCCTTTTACGTTTTACTTCTTAAGGCTTTCCACAAAGCCATAAACACTTAATCATTTGATTCTGACTTAGATAAGTTATTACAGAAGTACCACTTCCTCAAACTAGGGTCCACAAACCCCCAACATCATCTCTGTATGAACAGTACCTCATTGTTCTACGAAATCCCAAACTATTCGGATATATGTCGGGGGTATATCCGGATATCCAGAACCCCATATCCGGATACCATATCCGGATATCAATATCCGGATATTCACAACCAAATATCCGGATATTTCGCGACAGAACACTAACCTTCTCAAGAAATGGTGGAGAAGGCCAATGGAACAATGACAAACTGCTCAACCTCTTCTCAAGTCATGTAGGAATGCATACTAAACCTAGAGTTTTGTGCAAACATGCATATATATATAGTCATTTACGTTTTAATCGCGGAGTATTAGCATTAGCATTAATAGCTACGCAAAACATTTTATTTCCAAACTTTGGAATCTTAACCTACTCATTTTTCTAAGATTTGTCATATTTCTATTTTATTTTTCGGAGCACCTTTCCGGTGCGCGCTTTTCCTTAGCCAGTATCAATTCTGGCACTATTTCTCATTATTTTGACCTAAAACTTGTTTTACAAGTCCTACATATTATTCTAGTAATTATCTTGCACTTATTATAATTTTTCGGGATACTTTACCGGTACGCATTTATACCGGGTAGCAGAATCGGTATCTGCGCTTTTTGCCCGAAAAGCGAGTTTGAGCATTATTATCCACTTACTATAATTATTAGAGCCACCTAATAATTATTAGGGTCAATTATGGAATTATTTCCTAATTATCACATTTAATTAATTAATCTCTTTAATTAGCGGTGCGAGTTCTTACATTCACCCCACCTTTTTAAGGATTTTTTCCTCAAAATCAAAAACATACCTGTCTCGAAAGTCGAGATACTGCCGGAGAAGCTCGTTCTCTCGCTCCCATGTGCACTCCTCGGGAGTACGTCCAGTCCACTGCACTTTGACCATCAGAATAGTCTTGCTCCTCAGCTGCTTCTCGCCTCGATTGAGAATCATGAGTGGTCCGACAGGAGTCTTTAGTTTCTCCCTAACCTCCACATCATCCAGTTGCACCATGTGCGAAGGATCTGCTATGTATTTGCGAAGCTGAGACACGTGAAACACGTCGTGGATGTTAGCCAAGTTCGGAGGCAAGGCAAGCCGGTAGGCAACTGGTCCTACTCTACCAAGGATCTGGTATGACCCAATAAACCGCGGGCTCAGCTTCCTCACTCCCAAGCCCCGACCAACACCAATGATAGGTGAAAGTTTCACAAACACGCCTGAGTCTTCGGCAATCCCATCACGAAGTCCATGTAAATGCTCTCCCACTTCCACTGTGGAATCTCAAGAGGTTGAAGTTTACCAGACGGTTTCTGGTGCTCAATCTTCACCTTCTGACATATCAAACATTTGGACACGTAGACCGCTATGTCTTTCTTCATGCCCGACCACCAAAATTTTTTCTTTAAGTCATGGTACATTTTTGTTGCACCAGGGTGGATAGTAAACTGACCCTTATGAGCCTCTGCCATAATCTCCTCAGTCAATGGCCCTCGAGGGATTACAACCCTCTTCCGGAACAATAGCAATCCATCATCATTCCAAGGCACCCCGTCTTCGTTCTTCACATAGTTAAGGCACTCTCTTTGCACTTGCGCCTCTTTAATCTTTTCCATTAACTCATTAATCACTTCTGCAGTCTCCATCTCGAGAAGTGCGCCCCTAAATAAGGAGTTCACTCTCAGGTCTCGGAACTTTTCTATCACCTCGTAATCGCTCATCATCAAGCTGGATAGGTTCACGGATTTTCGGCTCAAAGCATCGGCTACCACATTGGCCTTGCCAGGATGGTATCTCAACTCAAAGTCGTAATCTTTCAGGAACTCCATCCATCTCCTCTGTCTCATGTTCAGCTCATTTTGGTCAAACAGATACTTCAAGCTCTTATGGTCACTGAACACGACGAATTTCATGCCATACAAGTAATGCCTCCAAATCTTGAAAGTAAAAGCAATAGCAGCCAACTCCAAGTCGTGAGTCGGGTAGTTCTCCTCATGAGGCTTCAACTGTCTCGAAGCATAAGCAACAGCTTTCCCTTTTTGCATCATCACGCAGCTTAGCCCCTTCCCAGAGGCATTACAATATAACTCAAACTGCTCTGTAGGATCAGGAAGGACCAACACAGGTGCAGTAGTCAGTCTCTCCTTCAACTCCTGGAAGCACTCCTCACATTCATGTATCCACACAAAAGGAGTCTCCTTTCGGGTAAGGCGAGTCATCGGTAACACCATCTTGGAGAATCCCTCAATGAACCTCCTGTAGTACCCTGTCAAACCTAAGAAGCTTCTCACTTCTATAACCGTTTTGGGTCTTTACCAATCCATCACGACCCCAATCTTGCTAGGATCAACTGCAACTCCATTAGCAGAAATCACATGACCCGGAAGTTTTACCGACGTGAGCCAAAACTCACATTTCAACGGCTTTGCGTATAGCTTTTTCTCTTTCAACACTTGCAACACAATCTTCAAGTGCTCAATATGCTCCTCCTCTGTTTTAGAGTAAATCAAGATATTGTCAATGAAAACGATCACAAACTGATCTAGGTATGGCTGGAAAATCCTGTTCATGTAGTCCATGAACACTGCGGGTGCATTGGTGAGTCCAAACGGGATCACCAAATACTCGTAATGACCGTATCTCGAGCGAAACGCGGTCTTAGGGACATCCTTCGGCTTTACCCGAATCTGATGGTATCCGGACCGGAGATCAATCTTCGATGACACGCAAGTACCCTTGAGCTGATCCAATAAATCATCAATGCGTGGAAGGGGATACTTGTTCTTGATCGTCACCTTGTTCAACTGCCTGTAGTCGGTGCACAATCGCATAGTCTCATCCTTCTTCTTCACTAAGATGACCGGTGCTCCCCAAGGAGACACACTCGGCCGAATGAAATCTTTTGCTGAAAGGTCCTCAATATGCTTTTTCAGCTCAGCCAACTCCGGTGGCGACATCCGATATGGAGCTAATGAAATGGGCCCCACACCAGGCAATAAATCAATGAGAACTCTATCTCCCTCTGCGGTGGAAACTCAGGAATCTCCTCGGGAAATACCTCGAGGAATTCCCTCACCATAGGAATGCAGTGAGATCCTCCTGTGTCCCACTCACCAAACCTCCCAACATGACATAGCCAAATGCCCCTGCTCTCAAGGCCCTCCTCGTCTGCAGGACTGAAATGAACGGTGAGAAACTGGCTGTGGACCCACTCGGAGACATCACCTCTCTCTTGGCACAACAATCAATCAATGCACAATTTCTGGATAGCCAATCCATGCCCAGAATAATCTTAAAGTTGGCCATCGGCAATCCTATTAGATCTATCGAGAAATCACGGCCATCTAACTGAAACGCTACATCGCGATGAATAGTGGAGGTCAAACATTTTTCTCCGGTGGCGGTGGTCACCCGCATCGGTGGAGAAAGCATAGCAATGGGCAACGCTAGCCCCACAACAATCGGGGTAGCAACAAAAGAATGCGTAGTCTCGGAGTCAAACAGACATCTACTGCAGAACCACCAATGGTAACTGTACCTCTAACAAGGTTCGGAGCTCTGTCCGATTGCTGGCGGTCCAATGTATACACACGACCGGTGGTAGGTGGCACTGCCTGTGCAACTGTAGGAGGAAGGGGGACCATCTGAAGCGGAATTGCCTAAACTGCAGCAGCTCTCCCCGTAGAAGAAGGGCAATCTCTGGAATAGTGGCCCTCCTTGCCACAATGAAAACAAATCAGCTGGCCCGTAGCACACGGCCCAAAATGAGTCTTCCCGCATCCCGTGCATCTTGGAGCAGGAGGTCTAGCTGTACTCCCCGGAGCCGTAGTCCTCTTGAATTGATTTGGCGCTTGCTTAGCCGCCAACTGCTTTCCTTTATCTTTGTTCCCAAACTTCCTATCTCTCTAGGAAGTGGAACCACCAGTACCCTGCGGTGCATCAACCTTGGCCTTCTTGGCCTTACTTGGCTGCAATAATCCTCAATGTCACGACACTGCTGCACCAGAGCCCCAAAGTCTCTCGAAGCAAAACCAGCGAGGTGACCAGCAATGTCATCACTAAGTCCCTTACGGAACTTCGCTGCCAAGAAGAGAGAAGTAGGTCTCTTCATCCTGAAATGAGCGAACTTGACCAGTTCATTGAACTTGACCAGGTACTCGTCAACAGACAACGAGTCCTGAACCAACCTGTCGAACTTTCCCTGCTTCCTCTCCTGTGCATCATAGGGAAAGTACCGACCCATAAAACAGTCCTCAAAGAATGGCCATGTCATCTCGTGACCCTGCATCTCGAACACATGTGAGGTGTTCGTCCACCACTCATGGACATCGCCCTCCAGCATATAAGTAGCGAAAATCAGTTTCTGTGGATCCATACACTGTATGACCCGGAAAATCTTGACCAGCGCCTGAAGCCATCTCGCAGCAGCAATAGGGTCATAGGACCCATCAAAAGTAGGTGGCTTATGCTTACGGAAAGCATTTAGCCAGCGGTCGATCTCGTCGCGATCCTCGACAAATTCCGGGACAGCCTGCATCGCCCCTGTAAGGTGACTGCCCTCACCCATCTGACTCTGGGTGTCCTCCTGATGACTAGGTGGAGGCGGTGGTGGCGGTGGAGGTGGTGGAGGACACTGGCCAACACCAGGACTAGCCCTCAGCTCCTCCAACATTACCCTCATCATAGTCATGTTCGCCAGACGGTTGGCCTCCGGTACATCCTTAGTGGCCTTCCTGTTCGCCTCTCTGATGGCGTCCAGCATGGCCTGGTTTGCCAATCGCATGACCTCCAGGTCGGCTAGTCGAGCCGCCTGCATCTCTGCCAATGCAGCCAGGACAGGATCCGATTGATCCTCATTCGTACCCTGGTTCCTCCTTGGTTGTACCATGACTCTGCACAAGTTACACAAAGAACGAGTTGATCAGGCCCACGTCATGTGATCACATATGCATTATCATAATACACACCAATCAGAGAGAACACAAGATAGACACACAGCGAAACAATCTAAGTTATTTCAATACATACAGACTTTTCCCTAGAAAGTGCTCTGATACCATAAAATGTAACACTCCGTGTATACCCGGTTTGTTAACATGTCATCATATTAAGCTACGCTTAATTAAAATGCGGAATAACTTTTTCTTTAATTCAATTATGACGTCATTATACTTAGCCAAGTTGATTACTTAATCAATTTCATAAAATATCGTCTGTATGTAAATTGCAAGACAACTAACTGAATACCTCATATATAAATATTAAGTGAATATCTAAAGTCACGGATCTACAACTCGTAGTCCGGACAATATCCTGATACATTAATCAATCAATGTCTGAAAACATAAAGACAAGTCAATGTGCATGAACAATCCTCATGCTCACCAAATAAGGCAACAATGCCCAACAATTCTCAACAGCAATACTAATAACTTGAAGCTAAAAACATAAAAGCAGTAAACAGCATCCAACATCAGCTCATAACAGCATATCATCAAAAGCAGCATAAAACATGCATCAAATAAGCTTTGGCCTCCTGCCACTAGGAGGGTTCCCTGAACCTGAAATAAGCGTCCCCAAACGTGGGGTGAGATCTCTAAACAAGAAATCTCAGTAAGACAAGGGGTCCTCAAGGATCTTCCACCCCAAGCTCACTTACATGTGCAATGTAAGTTCCAAAAGCAGTAATTTCATTATAAGTTCCAAAAGTATGCAGTGAAATAGATATTCATGACATGTGTGTTATCACTATTTCACCGGCCAGATAAAATGTAGGAATACGTCTATTACCCACATAGTAGTACAAGGAACATCGCTTGCACCTCACCCACAGCCTCACCATGTTGTATGCATCACATACTAAGGCTTACCGTATAGGTGGACCCACATGCATATCATAAAAGCACATTGCATATATAAGCTCAACAGCATTTTCAAAACGTCAAAAGCTTGTAACGCAGCATGCATATAACCATATCCCCGAAAATTTACCTTGTAAGCAATCAATCCAAGCCAAGAGTCCAAACAGCTCAAGTCCAACACAGCAGATCACAATCTGTTTTGGACCGACAATCATGTCAATATTCAAAGTTCAAAAGCATAATCATAAAGACTACGTTTTTCTTTTACGTTTTACGTCTTAAAGCTTCCCACAAAGCCATAAGCCCGTAATCATTTGATTCTGACTTAGATAAGTTATTACAGAAGTACCACTTCCTCAAACTAGGGTCCACAAACTCCAACATCATTTCTGTATGAACAGTACCTCACTGTTCTCCGAAATCCCAAACTATCCGGATATATGTCGGGGGCATATCCGGATATCTCACTGGCAATATCCGGATATCCAGAAATCCATATCCGGATATCAATATTCGGATACCATATCCGGATATCAATATCTGGATATTCACAACCAAATATCCGGATATTTCGCGACAGAACACAGATTCTGCATTTCGCGAAATTCCAACCAAAGATCCAACTTTTACCAATTCTAAATGTTAAAGCATGCATCTTTAATTCTGTTTTAGGTCCACATACCAGTTGGTTACTTGTTTACTCATTAAACATGCCAAGATATCAACTTTAACAACCAAAAACTCATGATCAAGTGAGGGGACTTACCCAAGGTTCCAAAACAGCAACTCAAGTGCTCATGGAGCTCCCAAATGGACCTTCAAAGTTCTGACTTTGACCCAAAATGAAAATGACAACAAGACTTGGTTTTTCCTTCACAAAGCTTGCTCCTTGAAGCCTCCAATGGCATGAACAAAGGCTCACACTAATGGGAACACCAACTCAGCCCACAAACTTCTCACACAGATGCAAAAGGTTTCAGAAAATGCATTCTCACACCCTCACAATGATAGCTCTCAAGTGTTTACAAGAAGAAAAGAGAAGGATCATTGCAAAAGGTGCCAATTTTCTCAAGAAATGGTGGAGAAGGCCAATGGAACAGTGACAAGCTGCTCAGCCTCTTCTCAAGTCACGTAGGAATGCATACTAAACCTATGGTTTTGTGCAAACATGCATATATATAGTCATTTACGTTTTAATCACGCAGTATTAGCATTAATAGCTACGCAAAACATCTTAATCCCAAACTTTAGAATCTTAACCTACTCTTTTTTTAAGATTTGTCATATTTTTATTTTATTTTCCGGAGCACCTTTCCGGTACGCGCTTTTCCATAGTCAGTATCAGTTCTGGCACCAGTTCTCATTATTTTGACCTGAAATTTGTTTTACAAGTCGTACATATTATTCTAGTAATTATCATGCACTTATTATAACTTTCCGGGATACTTCACCGGTACGCATTTATACAGGGTAGTAGAACCGTTATTTGCGCTTTTCGCCCGAAAAGCGACTTTCATCATTATTACCCACTTACTATAATTATTAGTGTCACGTAATAATTATTAGAGTCAATAATGAAATTATTTCCTAATTATCATATTTATTTAATTAATCTCCTTAATTAGCGGTGCGGGTTCTTACACTTTTGGCACAAGATATGAGAGTGTGAAGGTTGTAAACATGGTGGTAAATCCTATGAATAATGAAAAGATTATCTCCTCGTTCACTCTGGGGTGTTATATTGATGAGGTGTTAGGAGGTCATGCACATAGTGAGTGTTTTGCAGGTGACTAGTGATGTGATAGTGTGCTTAGTGGGTAGTTATGTGTAGCTAACAAGCACGGACACGCTTGTTTTAGAAAATTTTGTGTGTCGGATACGTGGTCAACATTTGAGGATACGCGGTCAACTCTCTGACACGTTCCAACACGTTTTTTCGACATGCAGTCAACTTTTTCCGACACGCGGCCAACGCTCGGACACATTTTTTTTTTTTAATCTTAATTTTATTTTGTTAACTAAATATAAAAGAAATAATTTAGAAATTAATTTTTTTCCATTATAAAATTTGACATGAAAAATTAACAAAGTACGAAAAATTATTTATATTTATATTTATGTTATGAAATTTAAATATTTGATTGATTATATGACTTATTATGGACTCTTATATATATTAAATATAAATTATAGTATATATATTAAAAAAATTATTTAATATCAAAACGTGTCCCAACGTGTTGAAATATGACATTTTTTAGAATTAACGTGTCGTGTCGTGTCCGTGCATCATAAATGTGTAGTGGAGGGCAATTGAGAGAGAGTGGTGGAGTGGAAATGCATAATGTATGTCTAGTAGTGGGGAGAGGGAGTTGGGACAATTTAACTGGTCCAGAACAAGATTATATCATGCACAATTTGGTTTCATTTCGTAAGAACAGAAATAACCAGCCATGGATCCTTATTTTTGTTTTTGTAAACTTTTATTTTTATGCATTGTTGAAATTATTGAAGTGATATTGTTTATGAATCATGTTATTTGTTTAAGGAATAGGTTGTGTTTGTGAAATGTTATTTATGTATCTTACGTTATATTTTTTATTATCTGTATTTGGGTAAGATTCCTCTTCCTTTACAATTGAACTCTATTTGTTGTACAAGGGCACGTCTAACCTACATTGATCTCAATTATAGAACTGCGTTGAGCAATTAGTTCCTGTTAGGGTGGTTCGTGGTCATGAATCTTCGAGCAGTTACTCTGGTAAAGTCTACACTTATGATGGTTTGTACAAGGTAATTCATTGAAAATATTACTCAAACATGTTTCTTATTACTAATTGGATCTCTAATTTGGGCAAAAATATCTGTATAGACTGCTTAAAAATCAAATCTTAATAATGAAAATATGGTTTTGTAGTTATAATCAATATCAACATCAATGACACCTTTATTCCAAACTAGTTAGGGTCGATAGCATATGAACCCAAATGAAAAGTACAAAAAGATTGAAAAAAAAGTTAATTTAAAAAAAATATATATATAACATTATCCATAAAAAATAATAGTAAACAATTAATAGGAAAAATAAATCAAAATAAAGTGAAAATAAAGATACATGACAAAAAAGAATAAGAAAGTAAAAAAAAAAAATATGGAAAAAAAAAGTAAAATAAAAAAGAAGGAAAGAAATTAAAAAAGAAGATAGAGATAAAAGGTGAGGTAAATAAAGAAAGAGAGATAAAGAGTGAAAAGACTAAAAAGCGATCATCTAAAACATAGGAAGAAAAATAAGTCTAATCCTCTACTATGCAAATAGTGTTTTTTCAATCCGTTCTAAGACAGTCTACCAATCTATATCGTATTCCATAAAGTCTTATTTTATTACCTTCTCCAAATATGTTTCTGTATATCTCTTCCTTTTTTTGTGTCAAGCTCTTGGTAACTGTTGAGATATGTAAAACCATTAATGTAGCCTCACCCAAAAGCTTAAGCTTTTGGGTTGAATTGGTTTTTTACATGGTATCAGAGCTTCGTGTCTCGGGTTTGATCCTTGCCGCCCCCGACTTTCTTTTAAGTGGAATTTCTTTGTTCGCACAGGTAGGTGGGCCTGTGCATTGTCCACCCTTCAAGCCCAGTGGGCTCTCGTGTGGGGGGACGTGTTGAAATGTATAAAATCATTAATGTAGCCTCACCCAAAAGCTTAAGCTTTTGAGTTGAATTTAAGCTTTTGGGTTGAATTGGTTCTTTAAAGTAACAAGCTTTAGTTCTTACCGGAGCATGACCGAGTCTTTTCAGTACGTGCCTAAACCATCTCAATTTATGTTCTCTCATCTTTTCAGCCATCAGTATTACTTTTATCTTTCGTCGAATATATTCATTTTTTATCTTATCTATCCTCGTATGACCACACATCCACCTCAACATTCTCATTTTCGCTACTCCCATTTTATGCACATGTTTCCTCAACATTCAGCTCGTATAAGGGAGGATATTTTTACTACCAAAATTTTCTACTACTAACTTACTACCTATCTAATCACCATTGAATCAAAGAGAGAATGTTAAAAAGTTTTTGAAAAAAGAGAAAATGTTGATCCAATGGTGATTTGATAGGTAGTAAGTTGGTAGTAGAAAATTTTGGTAGTAAGAATATCCCTCCTATATATATATATATATATATATATATATATGTATATAAATAAAAGTATAAAAGAAAGGGACAAGAAGAAGTGGGGGAAATGAAGGGGAAAAGGACTAAAAAATGACCATCTGGAACATAGGAATAACAACGGGTCTAACCCTCCACCATACTTATAGCTTTTCTCCATTCCGTTCTAAGACATACCATCCGTCAATCTATATCCCACTCCATTAAATCTTGTTTTACTACCTTCCCCCAAGTAAGTTTCGGTCGACCTCTGTCTCTTTTTGTGTTGAGCTCTTGGTAACAAACTTCTGTTCTTACAGGAGCATCCAAGGGCCTTCTCATCACGTGCCCAAATCACCTCAATCTATGTTCTCTCATCTTCTCGGCTACCGGTACTACTCCGACATTTCGTCGAATATCTTCATTTCTTATTTTATCCATCCTTGTGTAACCACACATCCACCTTAACATTCTCATCTCTGCTACTCCCATCTTATGCTCATGTTGCCTATGTGCTGGCCAGCATTCCGCTCCATATAGCAATGCCGGTCTTATTGCCATTTTATAGAATTTTCCTTTTAACTTAAGGGGGATTTTGCGGTCACACAAAAACCTAGATGCACTGTGCCATTTCATCCACCCTGCTCTGATTCTGTGATTTACATTCTCATCAATCTCTCCACCTTTTTGTAAAATGGAGCCCAAGTATTTAAAAGTACCTCTTGACCACTTAAATGCACGGGCTCTGGGTCCCCATCTCGTACCAGAGAAAACTCACACTTCAGATACTCAGTCTTGCTTCGACTTAATGTGAGTCCTTTGGATTCCAATGTGCTTCTCCACAATTCAAGTTTTCTATTAACACCCTCCTTGCTCTCATCAATAAGCACAATATCGTCTGCAAAAAGCATACACCATGGCACTTCCTCTTGAATATCTTTTGTTAGTTCATCCATAACTAAGGCAAAGAGATAAGGACTTAGAGCCGACCCTTGGTGTACACTAACCGTGATAGGAAAATAACTTGATGTTCCGTTACAAGCTTTTACACATGTAGTAGCCCCATCATACATATCCTGGATTGCCTTTACATACTTTGATGGAACCTTTTTCTTCTCCAGAACCCACCATAAAACTTTCCTTGGAACCTTATCATATGCTTTTTCAAGGTCTATGAACACCACATGCAAGTCCTTCTTCTTTTCTCGGTATCTTTCCTTAAGTTATCGCATAAGAAAATGGCTTCCATGGTACATCTTCCTGGCATAAATCCAAATTGATTTACAGAAACCTTGGTATCTCTCCTCAAGCGATGTTCAATAACCCTCTCCCACAACTTCATAGTATGGCTCATTAGCTTAATGCTTCTATAGTTTGAACAATTTTGTATATCTCTCTTGTTTTTGTAGATAGGCACAATCATACTTTTCCTCCAAGCATCAGGCATCTTATTTGTCTGGAGAATCTTATTGAAAAGACTGGTCAACCATTTTATTGCCATCAATAGGGACACCATCAGGCCCCAAGGCTTTATTAGTCTTCATCCTCTTTAAAGCCTTCTTAACTTCTTGTGTATTAATCCTGCGTACAAATATTCTATTCATATCATCATACGCGTCCTCCAAGTCCACCTCGCTTGTATCTCTATCCCCATTAAATAGCTTGTTGAAGTAGTTCAACCATCTTTCATTTACGTCTTCATCACTCACCAGAAGTTTTTGATTTTCATCCTTGGGTGAGGTCTTTACTTTTCTTATCCGTTATCTTTGCAAGTTTATAAATACCTCTTTCTCCCTTCTTGCTCCCAAGATTTTTATACAACTCGTTGGAAATCTTGCCTCTAGCTTCTCGCACTGCTTTGTTTGCATTTTTTCTCGCCAATCTAAACTTTTGCAAGTTCTCTTCACTGGGACTTTTATGCAAAGATCTAAAGCACTCCTTCTTATGTTTAATTGCCTCTTACACCTCTCCATTCCACCACCATGTTTCCTTTGTATGAAATCCATTTCCTTTACTTTCTCCCAACACCCTCCTTCCCAGATTTTGAATACACTTAGCCATTTCATTCCATATTGCATTTACTTCTTCATCAAACTCCCAAGGTCCATCGTGCAACATTCTTTCATTGACCTCTCTCTTTGCAAGTTTATAAATCCCTCTTTCTCTTCTCCAACTGTTTATCAAAGGCAATCTATTAGTAATAATTTGTTGAGAAAGGAATTGAAGCTTTCTTTTCATGATTGATTTTGGCACCTGAAACAATTGGTTTCAGGAGCTAGCATTGATGTTAAATTTCTTGCAATTTGAAGTCTTAGTTGTTACCGTAAGTGCATTTACTCTGGTCTCTAAAATTGCACTTTTTAACTGGTGAAACAGATTGATATGGAATATGGAGACAGGATTTACTTCCAATTTTTGGGTGATACTTCAAATCTTTTATGCCCTTTCTTTTCTTGTTTTGCAGGTTGTCAACTATTGGCCAGAAAAGGGAATATCTGGATTTATAGTTTATAAATTTCGACTTAGGAGACTTGAAGGGCAGTCTACATTAACCACTAATCAGGTTCAATTATATTTGTTTTAATTTCATCTAGAAAATATTTTCTTGTTTTATTGCCTGTGTTTGGTAAAATCACTACAAATTTATCATAAAGCAGAGGTTGGAATTTAATTAGAAGGCATTATATATGAAAATGGAGAAGTGAAGAAGCTAAATAAAATTTTATGGCTATGATACATTCCTCAGTATTGACCTACAGTAATGTAGTTGTGACATAGTGACTTGATATATTTTCAAAGTGAAATAATGGGGATGTTGAATTCTGGTTTAAACATGTGAACGTAATAGCTTAACTGTGGGAAAAGCAACGGCCCATCCATATATTTTGCTGCTATTTGATTTCTTAGATTGGGTTTGTAACACTTTAATTCTTACCCATTTACTTGTTTAGATATTGATTCTTTTTTTTTGGGAGGTTTTGGGGTAGAAAGATGTAAATGGGGTTTCCCTATACCCTTCGGGTGTAGGACTGATTCCCCCTTGAGCCTCGAGTTGGCCTTGGCAACAAGGTGCTTCTAGACCAAAAATGGAGTCCAGATACAACAAAAAAGCCAGTCCCTTGCTCTGTAAATTGGAAATGGAAATAGTTATGGCCTTATGGGAATAGCACCTAAAGCAGCCATAAACGAAATCCTATCCCATGCATAACAAGTTTAAGAGTAAAGGGGAAAAGGGTAAACTTGAAAATGTAAGTGTTCTCTATTGAATTACACTATAGAACTGCATAAATTGCATGCTGCCACAAGATTTTGACTTTCTTGTTTTCATCAAAACATTCATAACGAACCATTAAAACTGCCTCAAAGTAGAGGGTCACACACAGTGCCTCACCAACCAAGAGCTGCTAAATGAGTGTTCCATAGGAAAGTATTTGCCTTACAAAAAAGTTTTGGTGATGCAAAAATAGTAATAAACCTAAAAGCCTTAGTTGTTTGGTGAAGGTCTAAGAATGGGTTTGGTTAATAGAGATGAGATAAACCCAAAGAGTTTGAGCATGAAAGTGCCCTGACCAATCTGTCAAGGCTGTTGTAGTTTTATCAAAGAGATAAATTCTACAAGTTCACATTTATATAGTTCTAATACAAGTACAAACGAATAAGTAATCTAAAAGTTCATATTTATATAGCTCTAATACAAGTATAAAAGAATAAGTAATCTAACTGAACTACAAAAGTAACTAGAACACACGAATGTGTAACAGTATTCAGTTATTTGACATGTGTTCTAGCCAACTCTTGTGATTTCCTATAATTAGTTATATACAAAGAAAATGCTACAAAGTTCATTGTAGCAATTTTTAAAGAAAGAGCAGTGAGATTGATATCTGACGGCTAGTAACCCACTAGCATTTAGCTTATTCCTATGTTATATGTGTGTTGTGTCCCATGATTTTTTTAATCAAAAAGAAGTTTTCTTACTTTCCCCAGTTTAGTGTTCGTTTTTAGGTATTCAAATGACTAGTTGTAGAGCTGTGTATAGTCATGATCTTTTTTGTTGTAATTCTCTTTATCTAGATTCATATTGATAGTCATATTTCATCTGTTTCCTTTAGGGTGATTTTGCAATCCAATCAGTGGGGCTTTAAAGGATCTTAACTTATTTTGTTGTGATGACAGGTTTTTTTCACTCATGGTCGCATACCTCAGTCAACTGCAGAAATACGATGGTAATTGATGGAACCCAGAAAAATAACACTGATATAAAATGAAATCAGATACAGATTAACAACAAATTACAGTAATGCAAACATAGAAAGACACCTAGAGGAAAAAATCCACTCCAAGGCAACATCCCCAGCCTTGAGAGCATCCCTATTTCCTCTCCCAATTTCCCACTCCAATTTATCTGAAAACATGCATAATGAAACCTCACCCTAAATGTCTATATACTCTAATCCTAACAAATGATAACTAATGGGCTTGGATATTTATTGAAGACCCATCATTAATCAATGAATTTGTAAATTGATTATTTAATATGCTTTATCCCAATTATATTAGGCTAACATCTTTTATACTTTGCTTAGGTTGGTATGTGAGGATATCACTGGAGGTCTGGAACATCCACCCATTCCTGCTACGAATATGCTTGATGACCCCCCTGTTCCACCCACAGGCAAGTTGAATTTGGGGTTTGCAATTTGAATCCCCGGTTTTATTGGTGAGAGTAAATCCTCTCGTGTAAATTTCACATGATATGGTCATTTGTAAATTTTATTTCTCTCTCTTCACAAGCTTTACATCGGGTGGGCCTATCAACATTTGGGATATTTATAAAAAGAGAGATAAATACAATTTTCACATGATCAGGTCATATGAAATTTACACATAAGAGGATTCATTCCCTTTTTTGGTTGATGAATGATATATATGATATATATATATATATATATATATATATATATATATATATATATATGGGTTTAGTGAGTGTACAGTGACTAGATGTAAAAATTGGTCCAGTGCACTATGTTCTCCTGCGAGAACACAGTTATAGTAAAATTATAACTATGTTCTCCCGGGAGAACACCTGAAGAACACCATTGTAATATTTTTGCACTATGTTCTCGCGGGAGAACATATTTAAAATTCAGTCTCTGGATGTGACTGAATTTTTAATTTTTCCTATATATATATTCACACACTGATTGTCACTTTATTTCAAGCTGTGAATGTTGTTGGGTAGGTCCAAGCGTTAATTGCTGTTGATTTAAAATTTCAGTGCTAGAATATCTTATACTTTTAATCTTTTATTATTGATCCAAGATATGCTAATTCTCTTATGTGTTGAGTAGATATTTACTCTTGAATTTACTTTGTGAGTTAGCTCATTATTATGGTAGCTATGGAAGGAAGGTAGCGTAGTCAAAATCATCATAAAATTTTAATAACTCTCTGCCTTTATCCTCTAATATTTGTTGATTATGCTTGGATGGAAATTCATTTCTTCTTGGAGAAGTGGAATTATTATTATTATTTTTGTTATCCACCTGCTCATGTCCTTTTATGTCAGATTCATGTTGTGATGATTATATAATAATGTTCACCATTGTACTTTTAAATATTATGAAAGCTAAATTTTGCTTTGTGCATACTTTGGTGTCTGATTTTTAAATATTATAGGTTTCACATATTGTAAGTCCGTCATGGTTGCAAATAATGTGACGGTTCCCAAAAATGCTCCTGGATGCAAATGCAAAGGCTTTTGTATTGATCCGACAACTTGTGAATGTGCGTTGCTTAATGGCTCAGATTTTCCCTATGTATCTCGGGATGGTGGCAGGTTAGAAACTTGATTGGTGAAATGCCAGTTAAATTTTGTTTGCTGTAATATTTGATGTGGTTGCTTTTATGTATAAATTGACAGGTTAGTTGAAGCCAAAGATGTAGTTTTTGAATGTGGCCCCAAATGTGGTTGTGGTCCTGGTTGTGTGAACAGAACTTCTCAAAGAGGACTTAGATATCGTCTGGAGGTAGCACATTGTATTGGTATCCTAAGATCTTTAGATTATTAAGATAACTATATTGAGTTTTTAATTTTGTTTATTCAATTAAATTGTTACATAGGTTTTCCGTACTGCAAAGAAAGGATGGGCCGTTAGAAATTGGGATTTTATACCTTCTGGAGCCCCAGTTTGTGAGTACACAGGAATACTTGCTAGGACGGAAGATATGGAAAGTGTATTGGAAAACAATTATATTTTTGACATAGATTGCTTGCAAACAATCAAGGGGCTTGGTGGAAGAGAGGTATTGAATCCTTATCATGTGATTATATTTTTCTCAGCTACTTCTGCTAAATGTTTAGAACTTTTCTCATCTCTTTGGTGCCATTAATTTTGACAGAGGCGGTCAAATAATGTAGCAGTTCCTGCAAATCTTTTGGACAAATGCGATGACCAAGGTTCTGAAAGTGTGCCGGAGTTTTGTATTGATGCAGGATCTACTGGAAATATTGCTAGGTTTATAAACCATTGTTGCGAGCCTAATCTGTTTGTTCAATGTGTTTTGAGCACACACCATGATTTGAAATTGGCTCGAGTAGTGTTGTTTGCTTCCGACAATATACCCCCTATGCAGGTAACTCATTTTCCATATTCCCCCGATTTATCTTCCTGGGGATGTTGTTAACATATTGGGGTTGGGGATGTGGCCGAAAATTAACATGTTTGCTGATATTTGTTATTGATAATTATGGTGATAACTATGTGAACTCACTTTAGACTGTTGATATTTATTTTATAGCCATGCTTATTTTCTTCCTTCTGTTACCTATTGTTTCTGGGATGATTCATGAATTAGATTTTGGGAGGATTTGTGGGTAGTAGATATACCTTATTTATTCTCTTTCTTTTTTGGGCTTTACTAATCTTATGCAATAGGAGAGAACTCTCTCATGCAATAGAGATAATTATATGTGGGACCCATTCACTATAAAAAAAGAGAAAAAAAGAATAAAAATGTAATACGGAAATCGATGTATGTGTAGGAGAGAAAAATTCTTTCCTACAACATAAGAGTATGTTTTCCCTTTTTTATATCATTTACAACAACTATAACCACAGCTTGTCCTGCTTTGTGGGATCAGCTACATGGGTCAATCAAGACTTAAAACCTAATTTTTTTTCAGTAAAATCGTTATTTATTTTTTTATTTTTTTTGGGGGGGGGGGGGGGGGTTTATTCTTGCATAGAATAAGTAAATTTCATGTGATTTTTATGAAAATTTTCGTATGATCTTTATGAGAATTTTCATGGGATCTATATAAACATTATTTCATGTGATTTTTGTGAATAAGAGATTTTATCTTTTATATTTCAGTTTTGTTTGAACCTATAAACTTTAGTTTGTAACTTGGTAGGCTTTACAGGTCATGTTGTGTTAAGTTTTTAGTTTTTTATAATAGGCCAGGTTAGACCTATAAATCAAGTCTTTAATGGGTTAATAGGCAAGTGTAGGTTCTGAATATTTTACATAAATTTAGTTTAACAAAGCCAAAACCTGACCTAGCCTGATCCATTTACACTCCGATATATGGAATAAACCTTTGGTGCTACTGTTGCACCTAGATTCAGTGCATCCCACTAATGGGAGCATTATCCATCAGAGGAGAGAGAAAAATTTTGGCAGACTAAAAAGAACTAATGCTCCCATTAGTGGGATGCAGTGAATCTTTGGTGCAATATTAGCACCAAAGATTTATTCATATATATGTGAATAATGGATGTCACAGTGTGAAAATGGAAGTGTAAGGGTGGGCATACTCCCAATCCTAGAAAGTCTGAGAGTCTTGTGTACTGGTGTTTTCTCTTTTGGGGTTTATTCTGTAGTCTTTGACTATGAAGCACCGATACTTTTAATTTTTTTTCCAACGTATCGGATACACGTATCGGAAACGTATCAGACACATATTGTATGGTAATCGACATCCTGTATCATCGAGAACGTATCGAAAACGCCGTATCGGTGCTTCATAGGTCTTTGACAAATGTTTTGAATCTCTTTGATTTCTTGCAGGAGCTGACATATGACTATGGCTATGCGCTTGATAGTGTCTTTGACTCCAATGGGAAGATAAAGCAAATGCCATGCTACTGTGGAGCCCCAGGCTGCAGGAAGCGATTGTTCTAAGGGTGCGTTTGGTAGAGGAGAATTTTTTTTTATCCCGTAATCATTAATTCCAGAAATATAGTGGGAAATAGATTTTTACTGGAATATTACTAAAAAGCTGTTTGGTAGACTCATATTTTTCCGGGAATATTTGGTTAATTTTACTGAGTTTGTGTTTGGTTGATTGTCAAATATTAGTATGAATATACGGTTATTTTACAATTATACCCTCAATTTTGAATACTCAGAACCGTCTCTCATCGATTTTTAGACTAGTTCTCTCTGGATGCATTATTTTGTCATCATCTCTTTCGTTTTTGTATTGTTATCCATCCATCTCTGTCTCTTTCTCTATCATCAGTTGCTTTCAGTGTAGCTGGCTTTTTTAAATACAAGAGCCCCAAAACTAAATGATGGAATGGAAGGAATGCAAAATGAAGTTTGTATTTTTAAAATATGGATATGGTTAACATACAAAATGCTCCACCGGCTGGTATCATAAAAAATGCACATGCAAGCCTTGGAAAACGAAGACCCAGAAGTGTTGAAGGAGGGAGCCGCTGCCGTAGGTTTTGTCACCAGATATTTGTGAACACAACTTCATCGATGTTATAAAGCACAGGATTAATCTCGTCTACCTAATAGTTGTTTATTTCTTATTTCTCCGGGCAATCAATTTCTCGAACTAAACTATGGAATTTGAATAATGGTGTTCTTGCTTCAATTTGCACACAATCAAGAAATACGGACAAAGACATTTCCTAAGAAAATTTTAACTTTTTGAACAACCAAACATGGGTTTCTTATTTTCTCTCCCATGCTTTCCGGGGCATCCATAAATAATCTCGGTACCAAACATTACCTAAGTGTGTTGCTTGGTCATTTTTTATGAATGTTGTATGGGTTGTACGTGGTCTTTTTGCAAAACTAGAGGCCGTATTTTTCCTAAAACTTGCGTTCGAATGGTGCTATATTCATACATGATTGATTTGTTGTATCTGTAAATGATAGCAAAAATGACAATATGATTTTTTATGCAAGTCCAAAACGATGAGATAGAATTTTATTTTATTTTTGCTCGAAATAACCTGCTTTATTGAATGCTGCAAGTTTATAGATTTCCGGGTCCATAAGAAATAAAAGGAAGGATATTCTTATTACTAAATTTTCCTATTACTAACTTTATTATCTATCTAATTACCATTGAATCAAGGAGAGAATGCTAAAAAGTTTTTGAAAAAAAAGAGAATGTTGATCCAATGGTGATTAGATAAGTAATGAGTTGGTAGTAGAAAATTTTGGTAATAAGAATATCCCTATTCAAGATATAAAACAGAAAACACCCAAAGTATAGGACACATCAAATCAGCAAGAACAAAAGAATCCATTACAGGAGGATGAGTATCCTACTTGATATCCCAACTATCTTCCTCGCCAAAATTAACAATGTTTCTAATTACAGATTTTCAACCTTGCTTATAACTTTTAAACATAATAAATTTTTTCACTACTTAAAATCCACGAGATTTGAAATGCCTTGACACAAACTGTGAAGTAACATGCCAGAGCCTCTAATTCTAATCGTAACTGAACTGCGTTTCGCATAAGGTACCGGAACACGAGGGGGAAAAGTACGTATTATGCATATTAGAATGTTAACATAATTAAAATTAGGATTTTATAATTCTCATATTAAAGGAGAATTGAAATCTTACGATGTAGAGATAAAAAATATGTGGGACCCATGTGTTAGAAAAAATTATATGTAGGACTCATGTCAGCACGGAAATCAAACGATGTGTAGGAAAATTGTAATTTTCATGTTTAATGAGAATTATAAAACCCTTAAAATTAAGCACATTAAAAATCCTCTTAAAAATGTTTTAAAGATTGGGCTTTATGTTGCGGGACAAAAGTTGAATTTCTTACACATATATAGATACTTGTGCTACATATTTATTTTTTTCTTCTAATTATGGAGCTCGCCATGGTTGTCTCTAGCATTATTATATTGTCATGCATCATGTCATGCATCATGTATTTAAAAATCTGGCCCGACTATTGACTTGGCGGAAGTTAGGGTATGCAGATTCGATTGGAGGGTCACGAGGTCATTTCGCTGATCCAATTTTATACATTAAAAAAATTAAATATATATCCTATATGAAAAATTGAAAATAATCAAACCACCGATCATTAAAGATTTAAAATATACTTAACATAATTCAACTAATTATATCCACAAGTCAATATTCACAAGTTAATCAAAGTATAAAACACATATTTCAATGAAGTTAACGAAAAGTTATATCGTCAAAATTAGGCTCTTCTTGTCTTTCTTATGCACCTACAACATCCCTTACCCAATAGAGAATAGTGGAGGAGAAGCGGCAACACGACAAATTAATAGTGGGAGAGAAGAACCAGGCATGATGGAGGAGATCTCCAGATCAGGAAGATTGCGTTTGGGCTTGAAGGGCGGATAATGCATCAGGGCTAACCTACCTATGCTAAGAAATTCCACAAAGAAGATTTGGGGTGGGGAGATCAAACCCGAGACATCGAGGCTTTGATACATGTAAAGAACCAATTCACCCAAAAGCTTAAATTGGTGAGTGTGAGCTTTTTAATGGTTTATACTATTCTCTAACATTTTGTTTTGTTTTTTCGTGTATAATTAAAAAAAATAAAAATACAATGACCCATTTGATCACTCTGACCCTGGAGTCACGGGTTCAACAGGGGGGGTTTTAGGGGTTAGAGGAGTCAACGTACAAGTAGGATCTAACTACTAACCCAACCCCTTAGAGAGGGTCAATGACCTAGCGAGATCGACCCAAGGTGGGGTGGGTTTTAAAACACTAATTATACTTACTTTTTTTTTTATTACTACCTTTTACTAACAAATCTTAACCGTTGATTTTCGTCAATCTAAGGATTGTAATTTATTAAAAATCAGTAATTAATTAATAAGTATGACCCAATACATTAAAATTATTATATTGACGGAAATCAACGGTTAAAATTTGATAGTAAGAGATAGTAAAAAAAAGTAGTAAATATGACCTATATGAAAAACAATAAATTACACATCCTTATCCAACAAAAATCAATCAAATACATAATAATTGTGATACTGATACTTCCGAACTAGTAGACGACGCTTCAGGTTCAGTAGACGACATCTTTAACTATAAATCAAATCAAAATTACATGCATGTTATATAATCAAGATAATATTAATGTTATAAGTACATAACCTATGTAATTTAATAAGTAATGGATCACTTAAATATTTCAAAAGAAAATAAACTATCTGTGTATGAGAATAAAAAAGAAAGACATCAATTGATGATAACAAATAATTTTATTTTTTATTTTATAAAACCAGACGAAGTCACTAAGCCACCAATTTTTACAAAAACCAGTCAGATCACACTAATTCCATGACATTACCAATCCAATATAAAAATAGAACCGATTATATGGCCTATTCACTGATTTTCGGGTCAAGCCGGCCAAATCGATCATGTTTTTATAACATTGATCATGATGCTTGTTTTTCCCTTCGAAGATTATCAAAAAAATGTAAAAATTGCAATTGACTGCTGCTTTCCGTTCGGGGCTTCATAAATTTTTTTCAGTACATCTGAATCTCCACTCAAATTATTATGCTTGATTTGAAGTTTATATCTACTGCAGTTCAAGAAACTAACACAGCGAAATGAAAATCTGGGTACATTATGATGTAGTTCATAAATTAATAATAAAAGGGAGCACTAGTCTGAGATTACCCTAAAAAAAGGCTGTAGTCAGAAGTCCCATTTTGGCTAATTTTGCCGAGTCTAGGAACTCATTAGATTGTTACACAATAGGCTCCTCCAAGTCCTCCAGGGTTTTCTTCCTAAACTGACGATTCAACCTCGGCAAGCCCTTCTTAGTGTCCTCAGTAACCTCTGGTTCATCCTCCTCCATTGCACAAACGTCATTATTTTCTGTGTCACCAGCAGCTATTCTAACAGTGAAAGCTCTTTTATTCATGGGCTCCTTATCAACATCAAGCTTTTGCTTTGACACCATCTCATTCTCTCCCGTAGTGGCATCATCGCCAGATTTCTTCTTCGGTATAAAGGTAACTGATGGATGATCATCCAAAGCATCATCTGCATGCGATCCAGTTCCCGTGGCAGATGCATTTGACCCCTTTAAGCATTCAAGGAAGCTCATATATGCTTCCGTATTTGATTTGTCATCCATGTCACTTGTAGAATCAAAAGTATAATGTGTGTATCTTGAAGGATTACGAATATAATCCGGAACTGCTGAAGCAAATTCCTGTGACTTTGATAACTGATTTGAAGCTCCAATCTCTTCCATTGAAGGAATCTTCATGCGAACCTCCCTGGTTCCTTCATTCTCATCATCATTACCTCTATCATCACATTCAGAATCAAACCGAACACGCTTCTTCAACCTGGTTTCCGAAGGATGACTCTCTTTACTCTTCAAAATGGACTTGGGGTTAATAACGCCACCACCACCACCAGCAGCGTCAGGTGCAGATTTCTCAGAGACATGCAAAGCATCAATTTTTTGAGCTGCTTCATCATCCTGCTTAAGCCTAATCCTAGCAGCCAAGTGATTTGCACGTGGGTCTCTCACAAAATCTTTGAACGTAGTGGGAATTTCACTGCAAGAACTCATCTCAACCCCATCGTCATTTATATCCTTCATATAAACGCGATCCCCCGAATTCTCTTTGCCAATAGCCTGTTTGTCATACTTATCTTCCTCTTCCTGCATAAAGTGATTCAGTCAAGTTCTATTTATTTATTTTTAAATCTAAATTTTGAGGATGAAAAACTTAAAACAAATATAAACAATAACAAAAACAAAGAAGCACAAAACCAATTGTTGATAGTGTTCACTAGTTAAATTGTTGATTTCAAGAAGGAAAAAATGATTGAATCATTGAATTCTGATTACTATACAAAGTTGAGTGAAGTTGGTACAATTCGAATTTTAAATATATAATCTTAGTTCATCACCACCATAATAGACTCTTCAATTTATTTGCAATTGTGATCTTCCTCTTGCCGCATAAATTTATTCAAGAACTTCGAGAACAACGACAACAACAAGAAGAAAAGGCATGAATTTAAGGGGAATAAAAAACCCATCAGTTAAATTATTGATTGGAACGCACTTTTAACACAAAGAAAATTCAATTAGGGTCGTCTAATTGTTTGAGTGAAGTGGGTTGAATTGGAATTTGAATTATACTGTATTCCTCAGAATAATAATAATAATAATAATAATTAGAGATTATTGGGAAAAAGATGAAAGGGAATGAAAAGTACCTCGTAATCAAGGGTGCAATCGAGGCCAATACCAGACCTAATTTGCCACTGTTCATCGTCGTAATCGGGTGGCTTAGAGGGTCCACGCACGTCTTCTTCATCGTCGTCATTGTCGTTTAGGTTTTCTAGGTCATTCTCCAGCTCAACCCTAAATTGGGAAGAGGAATAGGGTTTGGGGTTGGATTGATGGACGCGTTTGGAGGAGGAAGTGTCGTTTATCTCGTCTTGGGTAAGAGACCAAAGAGAGTTGAGAGAGGAAGAAGAAGGGATAGGAAGAGAACCGAAGGCTTTTTCAACTCGTACTTTGAAACTGTCTTCCATGTTATGTTTATTCTTCTTCCTAAATTAGGCTACCATTGCAGTAGCGGATGCAATTCTTATTTGTAGCAAAACTCAAGGGCTAAGAGCAAGGGGCACTATGGGAATTTCTCGACCAATTCATGGATTAATCTATTAATTTGAATTAATCATATAATTTATCAAATTTTTATCACAATTATGTATGTAAGACTCAAACTCATAACATATTAATCAATGTGAAATAACCTTTGGTGATGATTTTTTGTTTTTTTGTTTTTTTGTTTTTTTTACTTCTAGCATTGAGGAACATTTTGTTTTTTTCCCTCTCTAATATATTATTATTTCCTCGTTAGGGGAAATTAAATGGAAAATAGTTTTTTAATATATGGTCTTTTCATACGACATTATAGAGTAAGCGTTCTACTTGTTTGAGATAATTTCAATTATATATGAATAAATTAATGATTATTTCATGTTTCAGTTTTAATACACTTTTTTTAAATGATTTAATAATGTTAAGTGAGTATGAAAGGATTAATTTCTTATAAAAATGTATGAACCACAAGAATAACATAAGTGATATAGCTTACCAAAATAAAAAATAAAAATAAAGTGATATATCATGTCGCAAAATAAAAGAGATATAATTATTTTCAATAATATATAAAAATAAAATATCATATTGTTGTTTTCTTCAATACAAAGCAGAGACTCAAGCAATATTTATTAAGTCGTTGTTGTTCAACCGTAGGTCAAAGAAGATTATATTTATGAAATTTTGATGATAACAAAGCAACAACAATTACTAACAACTACCAACATAGTTCAATCTGAAAGCTCTAAATGAAAGGCATGACAACAAATCTAAAAGATACAAGAAGCCTGTAATAAACTGCAAACATGAAGAGAAGACTCCAATATGCAAAATATTTCAAGTTAAAAGAAGTACTAGAAGACTCAAACCATGAAGATCAATGAAGACTAAAACACTTACTGGTTATATAGTACATTAATAGTCTTAGAACTTATTATGATTGAGTTTTTAACTTGGAAGTGCAAAAATAAACCAAAAACTCATTTAGGTGATACATATTCACTTTGATCATACATACAATGTTCACACACCTCGAGTTGTTATGCAACTTGCAAGTGTGAAACATAATCATATATATATTAGAGAGGAAGGATATTCTTATTACTAAATTTTTCCACTACCAACTTACTACCTATCTAATCACCATTGGATCAACATTTTCTCTTTCTTCATAAATTTTTTAGCAATCTCTCTCCTTGATCAAATGATAATTAGATTGGTAGTAAGTTGGTAGTGAAAAATTTTGGTAGTCAAAATATCCTCCCTCTATATTAGAAGTCACTTAGAATCATTTAGAAGTCAATGAAAATCATTACTATGTATTAAATTTCAAAAAACCAGCTTAAAATTAATTTCTGCATAAAAGTAATCGAATATTTTTTACAAAATAATCGAATATCTGCCCAAATTTCTAATTGGCATTATACATAAGTAGATAAGTTTTGAATCTGATGAGCATTTTCTTATTCCTCTTATTTTTTTGTTTTTGAAGAAATGGGGGTATGTGTATGCATGATGAGGCCACCCCACATTACATTGACCTAATTGATCAGACCACCCTAGGGCATCAATTCATCAAAGAGGAATTTGGTAAGATTCCAAGAGTTGGTCCGTTTGGCCATTCTGCAGTTCAGGCTTACTTGCTAGGTGCTGAGGTATGTTTATTATAAGAGTAAACACCATTGTGGTCCTAACAATATCTACGTAATTCTTTTTAGTTCCTGTCAATAAAAAAGGACAAAATTGGTCCATAAAATTATGAAAAAAGGGCCACTTTAGTCCTTCTGTCAATTGTAATAAGTACTCAGTGGTCATTTTTTTCATCATTTTAGGGACCAATTTAGTCCTTTTTTATTGTCAGGGACTAAAAAGGATTTCGTGGATATTACCGGGAACCAAAAGGATATTTACTCTTATTGTGATTAAATCATGTAGAAACTTATCTATATTAATTGTCAACATAACATTCTAAAATGTTATTATAAATGGAGTCATTATTCACACAGTTTTAATTTGAGCAGCTTTTAATTAATTTTTTTAACATTTATGCAAGGTAGTTTTTTCATAGAACCTATAACACCTCAGCTTTTGAAAAGCCAGATCATTCCAAACAGGACCTAAAGGCCTGATAATACAATAGTAACTTTATGAGACTTAAATATTTGTTTTTATGTTGTTTGAGACGGAATATTAGTATATCATGTAAGTTACTGACTAAATTGTCTGTTTGTATCTAGGCTAATGTGACCAGAACAAATCACATTATGTGGACAATGGGGGACAGACTTCCGATATCAATATGCCAATTCATGGTTCAGACAGATGGATAAGTTTATTCACTACAGATGGTTAAGTTCTCTAGTGTGCAATTGTTGTCTAAAATGTTTCTCTAGAGTATTCACATCACCGACATGAAATATGGGATACGACATGAGAGTATACTTTGACACGTTAGTTTTAAAAAATGTTAAATTTCGACATGTTAAGACACGTTTTGATATTATATAATACTTTTAATTTATGTAGTGTATATTGTATTTGGCTTTTTGACCATTTTACCCTTCATTAATTAATTAATAATCATTTTGTCCCTTATCCAAAATTATCTACCAAGCTGTCCATCTTCAATCGATTACCTTGAAGATTTAATCAATTAAATGGTCAAAATTAAAAAAAATGGTTGACTCGAAGATTTACTTAATTAAATCTCTCTGTTCCAATTTCTGATGACAAGAAGCTCTACGGTGTCTCTCTTGCTTTGTTTACAAAAGGGTGGGTTCCCAGCAACAAAAACAAAGGCAGTGCATTGCACCCAACCAAGAAACAACTTGGATTTCGAAATTGGCGTTTGCCCCTCAAGATGTCAACCAGAACCCGCGCCATCTACGAGTCGGTGACCAGTAGGAAGCTCTTTCAGAGGAGATTTGATCGATTAAATCTTCGAGTCAATTATTTTTTTTCAGTTTTAACTATTTAATCGATTAAATCTTCATGTAATCGATTAAAGAGGGACAACTTGGTAGATAGTTTTGGATAAAGGGAAAATGATTATTAGTTAATTAACGAAGGGCAAAACGGTCAAAAGCCTATTATATTTAGTATTCAATAATTTAAAAAAAATTAAAATTAAATTTATAATATCCATCAATTTTACTAAGAAACATAATATATCCAAGTGTTTATATTAAACTCAATTAAATCTCATAATCGTAATTAACGAATCTAACTTTTCAAGTCTTTGCAACAAGTGTTGGAGTGTTGAGAAATGTGTCTGAGTATCGGGAAAGTGTCAAGACACCACACGTCCGAATTTTTTAAGTGTCGGTGGTTCACATCACTTCCACTTCCCACTTCCTGCAGCATCCCCGTCCCCTAAATTTCAGTAAAATTAGAAGTTGTGTTTCTTGTGATCATCTTTTTCTATGGAGCCAAGGCATGGAAGTCTTATTTCGCTTTCTGCTTGTACAGATTATGAGGATATTCAAGCGAAAGGAGCATGCTGAAGTCGAGTTCACAGTAGGTTACCTTCGTTGTTATCTGATTGGCAGAGCAGCTGATAGTTTCATTTCTATTATATGTTTCAGAAACAGTTGAGAATTTGCATCTTAAGTCAATTTATACATACGTAGGTTGGGCCTATTCCTGTGGATGATGGCATTGGGAAAGAAATTATTACTCAATTTACAACTACAATGAAGACCAACAAGACATTCTACACAGATTCTAATGGACGTGACTTCATTAAAAGGGTGTGTTAAATTTGTTAGCTGTCATTTTATTATAAATTATATAGATTGTTGATTATTAGATTGCATAATTAACTCCATTTGCCTTTATCTTGCGATCAACTATTCTAATTGTGGGTTTGAGATTTGCTATATGTCACCTAAATAAGTTTTGTATATCTCTTTCTTATCTTTCCAACGCCACAAGGATCAGGTGAATCACATTTTTATAGGGAAAGTTATGCCTGATTTACTGCAAAAGGTGTGATAGCAAAATGTTCCCTTAAATATCTTTTCACTTAATCTTTTATTTTCTTTCTTTTATTGATTTTCCATGAATAAGGAATCAAATCTCCCATAAAGTTGGTAATAAAACTTCTCCTTGAGATTGCAACAAGTAAGAAGACTGCTTGAGCAATGCCCCCTTGTAGTTTACTCCAGAATCAGTTTTGCCTTTGTGGTTTTTTCGTATCACATATACCCCCGTGATTTGTAAAAAGTAAAAAAACCACAGGAGCATATGTGATAAAAAAAACATATCCTTTTACAAATCACATGGGCATATGTGATAAAAAAACACAGGGACATAAGTGACTCTGGAGTAAATCACATGGGCATTGGTGAACTTTTCCCTAAAATTTTATGATACCAATTTGATATGGTGAGATTTCGTCAGCCATATTGTACCTGGTATTTCACCATCTTAACGCATGAACTGGGCTTTGATGTCTGTATGAAAGTTGTAGGAAAATTTCTCAGTTTTTCACAGACACCAAAATCAGCTCAATCCGAGGTCTATAGCAAAAGTTACAATTAAAATAGTGCAGCAAGGTCTGGAGGTTTCTTTACCAGAGTTTTGGTAACTCGGCTTAAATTTCCACAAAAGCCACAACACACTAAATATGCATTCAATTGAGTAAGCATGAAGAATTCACTTAAAGTAGGCAATCAATGGAATGTTCTTCATTACAAGCACTCAAATCCATGTTAATCAATCATTAGATGTGTGGATTTCACACACTCATCAACAGTCTCTGTTGTGTTTCTTTTGTATTATTCTTGAGAGGATGTCTTACCCTCAAGCATTCTTCCCTTATTTGTTCCTGAATGAATTTTCTTTTTCTATCCAAAAAAAGAAATTGTTTTGCAGATTCGAGATTTCAGGACAGACTGGGATCTACAAGTGAACCAACCCATAGCTGGAAACCATTATCCAGAATGTTTCATTTAAATGAAGACTTACAATCCATCCATCTATTTTCTGTTTATATTAAATTCTAGCTGTATATGCAAGGATATTAATAAATATTACGGTGTCCCACCATTCTTTCAGGTTAATTTAGGAATATACATGCAAGATAGCAGTATGGAAATTTCAGTGTTGGTGGACCGCTCAGTTTGGGGTTCAAGCTTGGTAGATGGTCAATTAGAGCTGATGCTCCACACGTTGGTTATATTTCTCATTCATCCCTATTGATGTCAAGTTATAGTTGATACCACTTTGTTGGGAGGAGGATATTTGAGAAAAGGGAAATTTAGAGAAATTTGGGGGAAGAGAATACTTTTTACTACTAAACTCTTGTTTCTTCTTGGCTTGATACAAAATGGTAGAGAACCCACCTATTTATACTAGTAGCACCCCTTAACCAATGGCTAAGATTGTGCCATCACAATTCACATCTAAGGGCTTCAAATTTCCTTCTAGAGAATTCTCTACAAACTCCTATACTAGACATTTATTATAGTCTCTAGTTCCAACTATTCTATGGAGATATCTAGAGACACACCTCTTGAATATTTGGGCTATACAAAAAACTACTAGACTATTCTAGAATTTGGGCCAACTAACTATTAACTCAAAACAAGTTTATTTTTCAACACCCCCCCTTAAACTTGATTTTGTAAACAAATCATATTTTGTGGAACACATTTGTCCGGCGGCTTTGGGATTGGTGGAAGATAAACAATCTTCATCGGTGTTTGTGGCGTCTCCGGTTTATACACGATCTCTGCTAAATTTGACCAAGTAATCCTTGGTTTTCCCCTTTGCTCATTCTCCAAAATATCTTCTTTCTTCTGCTTTTTTGGCACATCAACGAGAGTTTGTTTTTCTTTTATTGGAATTATTTCTCCTTGGTTTGTCTTTTTTGTTGGTACTCCCCCTGACTTGTTGCTGCTGCTCCTTGGCTTCACTTTCTGTTTAATTTCTTTGTTGCTATTGCTTCTTCCTGTTGTTGGTGTAGATGCAAGAGTTGTTGGAGTAGGACTTGGTGGAGGAGTTTGATCGTTTCTATCTTGAACTGCCTGCCCTTCTGAGTCATCAACATTTCTAAAGAATACACCTTCAACTTTTATTTCTTCAGTTGCTATATGCCTTTTCTTGGTTGTCATTGTTTCATCCAATATAAAATTTCTTTGGGGTTCTATCTTTGATTCTGACAGTGTTAGTACTGCTTTATTCTCCTCTTCTTCCTCACGTTCCTCATCATCATCATCGACGTCGTCAGGATCACCACTACGCTCGCTGTCACCTTCTCCTCCTCTTTTTTCTTCATGTTCTTTCGTCAAATCGGATTTATTTATCCACTCAACAGCTTCTGTATCTTCTCCCATATCATTAACATTATCATCTTCAGCTTCAGTTATAGCTTCAGCTTCAGTTTCTTCTTGATGTTCTTCTTCTTCTTCCATAGTCTCTGATTTCTCTGACTCTAATTCATTTTGGATATCGAATTCTGAGTCTGGATTGCTTGATTCTGTGTCTAGATACCATGTATTCTCTTGTTCTTCTACATTATCATTGCGTACCATCAACAGAGTGCCATCTTCGTGACTTCTTTCCTCAACATAGTTCGCCTTCTCCTCAATTTTTCTTGTAGGAGTTCTACATTTATAAGCATAATGGCCGAACCTTTGACACTTGTAGCACTTAATTTGAGACTTGTCACGTCTTGGTTGCGAGCCACTTCTTCCACGACCTCTTGTTGAGCTTTCTCCTCGATCTTCATGGGCATAGTTATTGTTGAAGCCTCCTCTTCCACTTCCACGACCTCTTCCTCGACCACGATATCCTCCTCGTCCTCTTGTGTTGCCAATTTTTTTTTCTTTTTCTTTGGAGTTGAGCTGAGTCTTAAGTAGTTGTTCACCAACCCCTTGCTTCTTCTTTTGCTTCTCCTCATATGCTTGTAAAGAGCCCAAGAGTTGCTCTATTGTCATGTCTTCTAAATCTTTTGTTTCTTCTGTGACAGTGACAATATGATCGAATTTCGAATCTAAAGATTGCAAAATTTTCTCCATAATTTTTACGTCATCAAACTTTTCACCATTTCTTTTTAATTGATTAGTCACCGTCAAGACTCTAGAAAAATAAACGGAAATACTTTCGGCATCTTTCATGTGTAAAGTTTCAAACTCACCCCTTAGAGTTTGTAGTCGTACCTTCTTGACTGGATCGGCACCCTTGTAAGATGTTTGTAGCTTCTCCCACGCTTCCTTTGCGGTAGTTGCCTCCGAAATCTTCTCAAAAGCATCCTTAAGATCCTTTCTAGAGAGATGGCAAGTAGCAACATGGTTCCTTTCCAAGTCCCTCTTCTCACCAAGAGCAACTATGACAATGAATGATGGCTGACATTTCCTTGTTCTATGATTTGCTTTATATTTTTCTAGGAGGTTGCTTCATGATGATGCCAGAGGTGTTGGTGAGGCACTCAATGAAACAGTTTGCGTTGCTGATAACTGTGAAGGTTTAACCGTTAAGTGTATCTTATTGACAAACCTATTTACCATTGCTTGCATAATGATTTTGTAAAGAACCTTGGGATACACCACCCTAAAAGCTAGTTCAAATGGTGGGAGTGCCCAAGGTCTTATAAACTCCACATTAGTTGTTCATCCAACCAATGTGGGACTATATATCTCAACACGCCCCCTCACACGAGAACCCATTGGGCTTGAAGAGTGGATAATGCAACAGGCCCAGCCTACCTGTGCTAAGAAATTCCACAAGAGAAAGTGGGGGACGGCGAGACTCTAATACCATGTAAAGAACCTTGGGATACACCACCCCAAAAGCTAGCTCAAAGGATGGGAGTGCCCAAGGCCTTATAAACTCCACATTAGTTGTTCATCCAACCAATGTCTATATATCTCAACACGCCCCCTCACACAAGAGCCCATTGGGCATGAAGAGTGGATAATGCAACAGATTTGCAGTTATTTCCTTCCTATGATGCTCAGCAAAGGTCCCCTTTTATTAACTTCTTGTTACTAGAGATATGGTTGCTGTCCTGCTAAGTGAAATTATACTTTTTTTACCTGATCTTCAAACAGAGCATAGTTTCTTGCCTTTGGATCCTGATGCCTTTGCAAATTGCAACATACTTTAAAGATATAAAATTATGAATTTTGCAGTTATCACCAATTTACCTCTTACTAGTAGTAGTTTATGTGATACATTCAGATTCAAGGAAAACTGTACCTTAGAATTGACCTTCTAGGTGAAGGTGCTAAATTGGCCAGGAATTATATTCACCATTGTTGTTGGCCTTCACAGAACAAGGTAAAAGGAAGGGGGACAAATAAAAAATATATGGGAGTTAAACCCTTCATAGTAACTGTTTGCCACTTGTCATGCAGGATGGGGATAATTGGTTGCATTTTCAGCGATCAACATTTTCTGGCATAGATTCTTCATACAGTTTACCAAACAATACTGCTCTTTTAACCCTCCAGGTAAGCAAGGAGTGACATTGGGGGACATTTAGAAATAAAATAGAAGATTGAGCTCTAAGATGCCTTCTGACATTTACCTCATTTTTTTCTCTGATGTGTATTTATTGTTTTTATGAACTTTTACAGGAATTTGAAAATGGAAAAGTACTCCTAAGATTTTATGAGGTTGTAATTATTTCACTGATTTTTGCTTCTTTCTTAAAGACTTGAACTGTCCTTACAAAATAATCTGCTAACTTTTGCTTTTGCATAGGTCATTGTGTACGGATTCTGTCTAGCATTCTTAACCATGATTCATGATTGTGATCTGTTTTGGTTCCTATGCTAAATAATCACAAATGCAAACATGCATGCATTTCTATCAAAGTAATGGAAATATAGTAATATTCAAATATTTATAGGGGATGGTTATATTTACAATTTTTTTGTTTATAAACTCTTACAAACTACACTATGTTCTCCCGGGAGAACACTAGGTTACACTATGTTCTCCCGGGAGTACATAGTGTAATTTACAAAAATTTGTAAAAGAAATTTGTAAACGGATCCTTCCCCATATTTATATATATGTAACTCTTAGAGATCAATAGCAGTTAGTCCATGCAACCAACTATAGAGGTAAGTTTACACATGCAAGGAAATTTTACAATCTAGCTCTCAACGAATTATGATATTTGTCATGCATGAAGAGGAGTCTGTAGGATGGACAGCTTCTTCTTCCATCAGCTTTATCAGCTATCAAACATTTGTTTTCCATTCAGACATCAAATATCATATATTCTTGAATTGATGTTTGGTGGGTATTTATTGCATGTTAAGATTAAAGAGGACAAATATTACTCAGTAACGGCAAGTGTGGAATTGAAAAAACTGTTTCCTAACAAGTAAGGTAAGAGTGATACCTAACTGCTTAAGCTACTTTTTCTTATACATCATTATAGTTTCATTTTAACAACTCGGAATTTTCAGATAAGTAAAGTGAGAGAGATGAGTTTGCCTGCTATTCAAAAAAGAGCTGAAATGGAAAAGAAGAAGTTGGAAAAAAAATGACATGGTCATGTGGAAGATCATAACCATAGAAAAGTAGATCAACATTTATGATTTTATAACTACCTATTATAATTTTTTTTTTCTCTTCCTTTATTACCATTGATCCACCTTTGTATGGTTAAGATTCCCCACATAATTATGTCATTTTTTTTTTTCACATGAAAGAATCCAGATCCGAAGAAGTTAGTCCGGAAGGTAGAAGGCTTCCCTGAAGAATCTAAGGTGGTGAGGGAAGGAGCTGTTGATCCTGCAAAGCTGGTGGTTGAACTTGCTCCAATGGAGATTAGGACATTCTTTATTGACTTCAATCCCCTCCAAACAGTTCCTGAAGCTGAAAATCATATGGCAATGTAACAAAGCACCCGGAAGAGCAGCATCTATGCATTGTATCAGCTGATATTCCAACCGAACTTATGTTTTCTTGTTGTAGTGCCATCTTGCATGTTGCTGGAAGATAATATTGTAACATAGTCTTGTAAATAGATGGAAAGATTTGTAATTTGAATCGTGATGACTACAAATACAAGAGGGTTGTACACAATAAAACTTTCTAGAGGTCAAAGTCTTGTGAACTGAGATACGGTCATACATTTTGGTCTCTTCTGATTTTTTTTCTTCTTCATATTCAAAGTGTTTAGAGAAAACCGAAAAAGAAAACACAAGGAAGAAGAAGAAGAAGAAGAATACATCATATCTCATTAGAAGAGTTAGTCACTGATACAAGGTTACTTATATGCAATATCAAAGTGTTTAGAGAAAACCGAAAAAGAAAACACAAGGAAGAAGAAGAAGAAGAATACATCATATCTCATTAGAAGAGTTAGTCACTGATACAAGGTTACTTATATGCAATATCACTGCATCAGTAAAACAGAAAGTAACTCAAGAAAGTAAAGAAACTGTAACTAACTAACAGATGAAACTACTAACTAACTAACTAACTAACTAAATAACTAATTAGCCATCTAATAGGAAGGTAGTTATTAGTAATACATATATTTAATTTTAGAGCATGTAGCATAGGTAAAGTTGTTACATGATGAGATCACATAATATTCTTTTTGTAAAAATGCAAATATCAAATGTGTGTATCAAGCCAATTCAACAAGTGATGTATCACCTGTGGCGGACTCAAAATTTTTTATTTATGTTTACACATTTAACGACGGGGTTTAGGGACAATGTCCTTGGAAAAAAAAATTTAAAAGAAAGTTTCGTAGAATTTTTTTTACATGACTTATATGAATTTTATGCATCAATGATCAAAAATGATACATGCCATATATAATTAAGGGGAATGCTACTCTCATTTTATATGAGAGTAGTTCTCTCATGTTACGGAGAGAAGCCACGTGGGATCCACTATTAAAGGATAAAAAATAAGGTGAGATTTTCGAAGTTAGATAACATGAGATAATTATCTCAGATAAAATGAGAGTAATAAAATTTATATCACAAATGCTTTGAAATTGGAAAAAAGCTTATGATGGTCATGAGATAAATATTTCATTTCTAAGAGATATTACACATGCCTACACATGCCTAACAAAAAAAATTTATATAATGTTTATGATCGCACTACTTGCCCCGTGTAGATTCGCCGTGGTGTATCACCACTTTAAAATATAAAATATGTGACATAAAGATTTATGTAAATAATTAATATTGATACAATTTGTGTAAACCACATTTATACAAGAATTTCTCATATATATATAGACTTAATTATAAATTGATACATTATTATTTAAAAGGAGAATAGCTATGTGGCTTAATTTACATGACTTGTGTGTAATAGTGTAGATTAAATCCATGCAACGTAAGAATTTCTCTAGACAATTTTCATAGAGCTATTTTCATCCTTTATGAGTAAAAGTAATTCATGATGGACAGCTCGGTAACCTAAATATTCGAATATGAAACTTTATAAGCACCAAAAGAAGATTGTCAGAAATCATTTTATGGTTTCCATGTATCCTAATAAATTATAATCGTTTTTGCTTCAACGTTATGATAACCTTCTTATTCAAATGCATATGTTTTTCAATTAATATAAAACTTTAGTTTCCCGAAATCTTGATTTGTGTGTTGTGACTCAGCAAAAGCAAAAGAAACTATCTACATATCTGAGAAGTCAGAAATCCCACTTTAATTTTTTCTTAATAGGGAACATCACTTATCAGCAATATTCTTAAAGCCCCGCCCGGTTAATTCGGGTACTGGATTACTGGTTCAATTAGTGAGTTAATGGTTCAACCGTATGATCCGATGATTATATATAAATTTATAATTTATATTAAAAAATTATAGATATACTCAAATAGCTAAAAAAAATATAAATTCTAAATTCTTAATATAAAAAAAAATTATACATTATTATCCAATAAAGGATCAAACAAACACATAATATTTATTATATTGGTATTTCAAGTTCGGTAAACAACATTTCTAGCTATCAAATCAAAATTCCCTTCATAATGTATAACTAAGATAATATTAGTATTGCCGGTACATAAATTAATTTATGTAAGTTAATAAATAACAGATCACACATATGTCAATTATGATTTATTTTTTTAGAAAACTTTTTTTTTTTGAATTTTTTTTTAAAACCCGGACCGGGTCACTGGTTAACCGGCTGGGTCACCAGTTTTTTCACCAAAATTGACCGGATCGCACCGAGTCTGATACTTGATCAATTCAATGTGATAACCGGACCGGTTAAATGACCAGTTCACCAATTCTGTGTCAACCCAACCGGTCCAACAATGCTTGTCAGTATCCGGCTCTTATCATATTATCCCAAAGTAATTAATTATCAAAATTAATTTTTCATTTGCATTATTTTTTTAATCAAATAAAAAAGAAATAATGCAAATGGAAAATGTCTAATGATTATCTAGACAGGAGAAAAATTAATATGGACGGGTGCAGTGCTCCTTTCACCAAAAGTCGAAAAAAAGTAGGACGTAGAAGAAAATATGTAAAATATTAAGGATAAAAGTGTCATAAATTTTTTCTTATTTGGGAAAATGGAACACTGAGTAAAAATGCACCGGTGTACATTAACTTTTCCCTCTAGACAGACAGAGACTATACTAACTACTTAGGAGACTTCCATTGATTTTGATTTTGGTTACATTAGAAGCGAAGTCAAATGATCTTAACATCGTAGATGGGAGCTGATAAAATCACCTGTGTCTGTAACCTTTGAAAACACGTGTAAGTGACTGTGATGAGCTCACTGTGCAAGTGTGCATGATCTTTCCTTCTTTTGGTTTCTGAAACGGCTTTTGCTTCATGGGTGAAGACGCCATTCGTCAATTTCAGCATTCAATGGCGAAAAAGTTGCTATTTTTGTTTACCCTTTTGGGTATACTCTTTTGTGGGGAATCCAAGTTTATGGTGTATAATACCTCGCAGGGCATAGTCTCTGGGAAGCTCAATGTTCATCTTGTTGCTCATACACATGATGATGTTGGCTGGTTGAAGACCGTTGATCAGTACTATGTTGGTTCTAACAATTCAATTCAGGTATTTTTTTCTCTGTCCTAGTAAACTTCTTGTGAACAATTTGTCTGTAGTTTGTAATTTTATGGACTTATTATTATGTTGCTATGTGTAGGGGGCTTGTGTGCAAAATGTGTTGGATTCCATGGTTCATGCTCTTTTGGCTGACAAGAACCGAAAATTTATCTATGTTGAGATGGTAAGTTAACCCTTTTTTGCCCCTTATGTTTTTTGCTCTTTGACAATCTTTTTCTTGTATTAAAGTGCTATTGCTTGTGATCAGAGGAAAATATGTGACTGAAAAAGTTGGTCTTTTAGGGTCCAATGTTGTGATCTTCCAAGATTCAATTTGCTTTCTTCCATGCCACTTCCCTTCTTGGTGAAATCTGATTAAGTAGTTCATTCCTTTTATAGACCAGTCCTTCCTTCGCCTTTTATCTTCCACATGCAGTGTTTATGTTGAGATATATAAAAATCATTAATGTAGCCTCACCCAAGAGCTTAAGCTGTTGGGTTGAATTGATTCTTTACATGGTATCAGAGCATCGGTATACCGGGTTCGATCCTCACCGCCCCCCACTTTCTTTCTAGTGGAATTTCTTTCTTCGCACAGGTAGGTGGGCCTGTGTATTGTCGACCCTTCAAGCCCAGTGAGTTCTCCTGTGAGAGGGCGTGTTGAGATATATAAAATTATTAATGTAATCTCACCCAAGAGCTTAAGCTGTTGGGTTGAATTGGTTCTTTACAGTTTATATTTAACATCCACCTTGTTTCAATAGATTAATGTTGCTCCTTCAGTAAGTTTGTTACACCACTAGTGCTGATGACATTGTCAAAGAGGAATGTCAACAAGATGAGAAAATCTGACTGAATCATGGAATTGTAACTTTTTGAAGCTTCCCCACGTGTCTGTCTTATTATAAGTGGTCAAAATTCGAATTCCCTAAAATTAATTTTTGAAAATATAGGCCTTTTTAATGTATGTTTGGAAGTTAACTGGGAATTGCCCTCTCTTAGATCAACTTGGTACTGCAGTGTGATAGGCTTGCTAATGCTTATGAAATTGGTAGATAGGAATATCAAGAAAATTTGATGAGTCGACAAACTCCGGGGTTTAAACTCAATAGATATTTGAATTTCTTCTTTGTACTGCAAAGTTGTATTTATCTCATGCATGCACTTCTTGTTTTGTATTCTTTCTACACCACACTATTTATATACTTGAGCATAGCAGGTAACCATATGTTCACTTTGCTTGTGGACCTTTTCTTTAACTTATTTATTCTGTCACTTTCATCAATGCAGGCCTTTTTCCAGCGATGGTGGAGAGATCAGAGTGAAGCTGTTCAGGATGTAGTTAAGCGACTCGTTAGTTCGGGTCAACTAGAGTTCATGTAAATTACATTTCTTATAAAAAATTTCACTGTGATTAGGAACAAAGTTGTCCTTCATGTCTGCGAGGGTTCCAAAAATTATTGACTTTCTCCACTTTTGTATTATTCTCTTGTCTAGTATTTGGGTATTGATGTTATTTCTTTCCTTTATTTTTTTCCTTGTCACAGAAATGGGGGCATATGTATGCATGATGAGGCAGTACCTCATTACATAGACATGATTGATCAGACTACACTTGGACATCGGTTTCTAAAAGAAGAGTTTGGTGTGACTCCTAGAATTGGTTGGCAAATTGATCCCTTTGGACATTCTGCTGTTCAGGCTTACTTATTGGGAGCTGAAGTATGTTGTAGATGTTCAACCTTAGAATCTTGTCGTGAATATAGTTGGAAGAAAGATATCTGTCAGTAATACTATTTTCTTTGTGGGCTATCAACTGGTTCTATTGTGGTTGCAGGTTGGCTTCGACTCACTTTTCTTTGGTCGGATAGATTACCAAGATAGGGTTAAGCGCAAAAAGGAGAAGAGTCTTGAGGTTATCTGGCAGGGTAGCAAGAGCCTTGGCTCATCTTCCCAGGTAACATCAAGAATGATTTTTTTTTTTATTCTCTCTTTTAATATTTGTATTGTTGTCTTTGTTTTTTAATGATTGGTGTCTCTTAAATTATATGGTTCTTTTAATTATCTCATGTATCCTTGTTGCCTTTGTGTTCTTCCAGATCTTTGCTGGTGTGTTCCCTGAGCATTATGAGCCACCTTCTGGATTTTACTTTGAAGTTAATGATAACTCACCAATAGTTCAAGTAATATTATAAGAACTTATTAATTTTGCTGCTACACAATAAATATTTTTGTTTTCTGCTCTGCTAAATTTTGATTACTTCGTGCTGAAGGATAACATGGATTTGTTTGATTATAATGTCCAAGATCGAGTGAACGACTTTGTTGCTGCTGCATTATCACAGGTAAATTGAGCAAGTTTGTCTTCAAATTGCTGAAGAATTTATTCGATTTTGGTGATACAAGATGTTTAGAGATTAAAAACTGATTTACGAGTTTTCACCTACTAGTTTAAGCTTTTGGGCGTGTTGGGTTGGTTCATGACATGGTATTCGAGGTTTTTTGACCGAATGGTGTAGAATGTAATCATTGTCACCTTCATTAATCTAGATAAAGAGTTCAAGAACAAGGTGGGTGGGCCTATGAATTGTACATGCTTTAAACCCAAAGGGCTTTTGTAGGAGGGGACATGTAAGATATAGAAAATCATTAATGAGCCTTCACCTAATAGCTTGAACTCTTGGGAGATTTGTCTCATGATAATTCTAAAAGAAGACACAAAAATAACACAAAGTAAAAATATCGAATAGACATTATAGTTACCATTTTCCTATCCTTCTTTATATTATTGTTCTGGTTTCTTTCAGTTTTCTTTAAATGAAAATTTGATCTTTATTTTTGTACCCATGTTATCTATCATAGTGATATTTCTACTCCCTTGAAGTAATTCTCCTCTTAAAGTTTGCTTTGAATAAATATTTTATCTTTATTTTTATACCAATATTATCTATCATGTTGATATTTCTAGGTCCTTGAATTAATTATCGTCTTTCAGTTTGATTTGAAGTAAATTTGATATTTATTTTTGTTCCCCCATTTTATATATCATACTGATATTTCTACTTCCTTGAATTAAGTCTTCTGTCTTCCTATGAATGATTACCCAGAAGCTAACATTGCAACCATGTACTTTTGATATTTTTAGCCAATAGGGCAAATAATCATCTTCAGTTTTTACAAATGTAGAGCAGTCAGTCCCTCTCAGATTTGTTCTGGGGTCTAACAAATAATTCACAGTTGAGGTGCTGTTTCAGTTCCCTTCCATGAAGAAGGTTATTCATATAATTTTTTTAACCATCCATGGTCTGTCTTTACTCTTTAGCAGCTAAAAGGAATATGTTATGATTCTGCTTAAAAAGGGAAAGGAAACAGAAATAGGAACACTGACCAAAATGCCACTGTTTACCAATTTTTTTACCTAAATGCCATGCGAACAGTGTTATTTCCCAATCTGCCACGGGGGCAAGTTCGCTACCCGGTGTAGCGAACTCGGTTTGCTGACGTGTCACATTTTTAGTGGATAACAAGTATCAAATTTAAAAAAAAATAAAAAATGAAGTTCGCCTACCATGTAGGCGAACTTGGTTAAAATCAAGTTGTTGTCCACTAAAAACGTGACACGTCAGCAAACCGAGTTTGCTACACCGGGTAGCGAACTTGCCCCCGTGGCAGATTGGGAAATAACACTGTTCGCGTGGCATTTAGGTAAAAAAGTTGGTGAACAGTGGCATTTTGGTCACTGTTCGACAGAAATACGCATTGAAAATAGAAGAAGAATTTTACTTAACACTGTTAGTCTGTTACAATCAGAGAAATTACAACAGGAAATTGGTATAATGATCACTGTTATAGAAAATTAAGAGAACAAATTGATAGCCCAAACGGAGAAGATAAAATTAGAAGAAAATAAAAGAAAGATGAATCGGTAGCAATTCAAGAGGCTACTGTATCTCCCAGCCCAATTCCAATTCCAAAGAGTACATATTGAATGTAATCCAGCTATTTTTCTAGTGAAATGTTGGATTATAATGTTAGCATGTAATCATCCTTGAATTTTCTTAAAATGGGTGCTTTCAAAAGATGTTTCTTACCTCCTCGAGTGGCAATCCATCTCAACCACACTGTATGTTTTTAGCTTGAAATTTGAGTTCGCCCTAGGAGGAACTTTAACAGCTTTTATGCAGGATCTCATCTGAATTGTTGCCCCATATTGTTTCTTTTTCAGGCAAACATAACTCGAACAAATCACATAATGTGGACAATGGGAACTGATTTTAAGTATCAATATGCACATACATGGTTCCGACAGATGGACAAGCTAATTCATTATGTGAACAAGGTAACTTTCTCCCAAGTCAGAAGAATGTGAGATACTGCCTCATTGAAATACTTAGAATTCAATTTTCATGATTTTTTCTGGAAAGTCCTGGGTGAATATGATTTTATAATAGTAAATTGGCATTTTTCATTGGATTACGTTAAATACACGGAATTTAGGCCAGTAACAAGCCATACCTACAAGCATTATCGGACAGTTAATGACAGCCATTCTTGGCTGTAATTACTAAAATCATAAAAATTTCCAACACTGGTCTTACCAGGTGTGTGTGTGTGCATGCACGCATGTGTTTTTTTTCTTTCTTTGCCCTCCTTTCTGACTAGGGTTAAAAGTTATATATAAAGTTAAGACAAACAGTAATCCTTAGATAAAAAAGAATTCATTTGGTTGTGCTTTGACTCACAATTTGACTCGTCTTTATTCAAAGTGTTATTGTGAACTCTGATTGTTAAAAGTTTGTTGGTTGGACAATTTAGGATGGACGTGTCAACGCTCTGTACTCTACACCATCCATATATACTGATGCAAAATATGCTACAGATGAGTCCTGGCCAATCAAGACTGAGGATTTCTTCCCGTGAGTTTAATATTTAGTTGTTGCATAATCTCCTTGCATATTTCTTGATTTTTCTTTTCTCTATGTATGATGCTTTGCCTCTTATGTGTATGAAAAAAATGCCAGTTATGCAGATAATGCAAATGGTTACTGGACAGGATATTTTACCAGTAGGCCAGCCATCAAACTCTATGTCAGATTAATGAGTGGCTATTATTTGGTATGACTTGTATATTTATTGTTTATATAAAGGTAATTGAAGTTGTCTGGTCCACTGGTGTTTGGATATTTATTTTATAGCAATAAATTATTAGGCTGCAAGACAACTAGAGTTTTTTCGAGGGAGAATGAATTCGGGGCCAAATACAGACTCATTAGCTGACGCTTTAGCAATTGCTCAACACCATGATGCAGTCACCGGCACAGAAAAACAGCATGTGGCCAATGATTATTCTAAACGATTGTCAATAGGCTACAAGGAGGTGCAGTTTCATTGTATCTATCTTCAAGTAATTGTCTGTGTCCATTTGTTAACATGTCGCCTACTGGTGTATTTCCTTTGTGCAGGCAGAGGAATTGGTTTCATCATCACTGGCTTGCTTAGTTGAGTCAACGTTGCTTACTAGATGCCAGAACCCAGTTACAAAGTTCCAACAAGTAAAAGATCTTGATTCTTGAATTCTTAAGTTTGTGGGATATTTTCATTATTTGGTAGGCAATTACCATTTAATGAAAACCTGGTTTTGGATTTTATTTGATGTATTCTATTCCTATTTTCATCTCACTACATAGAAATACCTTTATTTTGTCAAGTTTTCAGCATGCTGTGATGTTTGCATACGTTGTTGATACTTAAAAATTGGTTATCTTATTATCATATTTCATGCATGAAACATTTTGACTTTTAAGGGAAATTTTCTGGACAATAATAATTTCTTATTTTTTTTAATTAAAAAGTTTTAAGACTAAGGGAAGAATATTACAGGGGACAAGGAGGATGAAAAATCCTCCTTAAGAAAGAGAGAAGAAAAACTATACATCAAGTAACCATAGACATCATTGTAATAAAGCTACCTAATCCTCCCTTTAACATTATCCTAAAGCAACTGCTTATCTGAATAGGTATCCTTAAACATGTGAGGTTTTGATCCAGCCAAATGCACCAAAAATGTCGCAAATATTGCACATTGCCACAAAACTTTGCATTTCTTTACTTCTTCCAAAACCAGTAAAACCGGTCCAAGGACTAAGGATGCACCCAGCATTCTCCAAAAAAAAAAAAAAAACCAAAGAAAGAATCTACAAATCAGTAGTTGTAGAGCAATGCAAGAAAGTTTAGGAACAGATTCTGAGCTCGCACTAGATATAAACATCAACAACACCTTTATCCCAAACTAGTTGGGCTCGCGCAGTAGATATATATATATATATATTTTTATAAGGGGAAATTGCCTTATGTGGCCTACTCTGTGGCATGTCATTGGTATGAATTCTTTTAAGCATAGCTATCCAAATAAAAGACTTAACCTCAAAGGGAGATTTAGATTTCCAAAGAGATTTTTTATGGAGGAATGTTTCTGTATTCAACGAGTGAGTTAAGAATTGAAAACAAGATTTGCAAGAAAGCACCCCAAGGATCAAGACACCAAATTCTTTTTTTTTTTTGGAGGACAAATGAACAGAATCAAGGAGACTCAAAAGAACCTCCATTCAGAAGTTTCCCTATCATTTAAGTTAAAAAATTGGAAATCTCAAGAAACAACGGAATCTTTAATACTATAAATTTTTTGGATAGGAGAGTTGTTCAAGGAACATAGACAAAAAAGCCAAGGGAAAGCTAAACTAAAAGAGGAACCTCCTACCCTATGGTGCTCCTGAAACTTGACATAAGAGCTATTGCATACCTTCAAGGAAAGTAAAGACTTAAAGATGGCATAACTAAGCACAACAACAACAATTTTATATTCCAGCAATTTTGTTGTCTGTGTTATGGTGAACCTTTCACAAGAGTCTATATAAGAAGAAATAGGAGGAATGGGCATGGTAAGATGGATCAAGAGGAGCACACAGATGGGGGCAGATTCAGAGGAAAAGAAAGAGTTGGGCTGGGTCCAGATGGAGACAACAAGAAGCTGAGCCCAAACATACAGCTGAAGGCAACAGAGGTCCAGGGGCAGAATGGAGAAAGCAGTGTCCTAGTGTGCAACAAACATCAAGATGACTCAGCATAACGGTTTGTTGGTGAGCAAGGAATGCGCGAGGTGACATGGGGTGGGTTGTTAGAAGAGAGAGGGAAAGGAAATAAAAGTTATAAGAAGGGGAAGAGGTAGTGGAGGAGGTTAAGTTTTTTGTTAAGAAATTGGGTGTAGTGAGAGAGGGGGACTGTGAGTCCTCATGGAAGTTAGTTTGGCAATGTGTGCCTTATCCGTTTGAGTCTTTGATTTGTAATTTCCTTTGTAAGGTGTCTCACGAAGGTTGAACCAAAGATAATTCAATTACGTATTATTCAGCATTTACTTGTTCTTTAAATTTCTGTGGAATTATTGCTGTGGAAATTGGTTGGTAATTGTGAGTTTCATCAATTGGTATCAAAGCTCCCGGTCCTTGGAGCAGTGGATGGTAGTGACGAGAATGGAAAATAGAGTAGAGACGATTGAGAGGAGAACGACCCAAGTAGAAGGGTTGATGCAAGAGATGACGGCGGAAATGCGTCAATTCCGTGAAGTGTTCACGGCATATATGAATCGAGAGAATGAGAGGGTCAGAGGAGGAGGGAACGATGGTGCAGGAGGGGAGAACAGAGGAGGCCGACCTGGTGGTAACGGAAGAGACGATGATCGAATGAGACGTCTGGAGGTGCCTTTCTTCACCGGAGAAGATCCGTATGGGTGGATCTATAGGGCGGAAAGATATTTCCGGCTCAACCAGATTGGACCGGAGGAGCAAGTGGAGGCTGCATCCATTTGCATGGAGGGAAGAGCGCTGAACTGGTTCCAATGGTGGGAGGCACGTAACCCAAACGTGGATTGGGGACAACTGCGAATAGCTCTGTTGCAGCGATTCCACACCTCCACATCAGGGAATCCTTACGAAAGCTTGATGTGCCTTCGACAAACCGGAACGGTAACCGAATACCGTGAGAATTTTGAGATGTTGGCGGTCCCGTTAAGGGGAGCAGATGAGGAAGTGATGAAGGCTGCGTTTCTAAATGGCCTGAAGGAGGAGATTCGCGCGGAGGTACGAATCCAACCGGCGACGAACATGGAAGGGATAATGGCGCTGGCTCAACGGATCGAAGAAAAAGATATGGTGATGGCTAAGGGAACAGGTCCTGTAGCCCGAAATGGGCTTCCCATTAATGGGCTGGGAAATGGGTTTCGTTCGAGGCCAGCCCTGATGACCCGAAATGGGAATCAATTTGGAGCCCAAATAGGAGGCAATCTGGGGGGAGTCGCTAATGGGCCAACCCAAAACCAACAAGGGCCCAATCCGAATACTAATAGGGGACATGGGTCACAAGGAACTGGAACCCTAGGATCAGGGACGGTGGGGAGGACCGAAGGACAGGGGTCGACTAATGGAGGAAATGGAAGTGGCAGTGACAATCGGTCACGGGTTCGACGACTGAGCGCAGAGGAGATTGCTGAACGGCGGCGCCGGAATGTGTGCTTCAAGTGTGATGCTCCGTACACGTTCGATCATGTCTGTGCAAATCAACATATGCATGTGATGTTGATCGATGTGAACGACGAAGGGGACGCAGCAGCAGAGGAGGCGATCGCGACAGCCATGGAGAACGAGGATGAGACCATGCGGCTGAGTGTTCACAGCATTGTGGGCGTGTCTTCGAATCGATCCTTGATAGTTTGGGGAAAAATCGAAAGCCAAAGGGTGATGGTTCTGATAGATTCGGGAGCATCGCATAATTTCATCGATGTTCGGATGGCCAAAGAGCTGATGCTGACGGTGGAGGACACTAACGAGCAGATGGTGGAGGTGGGTGACGGTCACCGGATCCAGAACAAAGGGGTTTGCCGCCAGTTGACGCTTGATTTTCCTAATATGTCGGTGGTGCAAAATTTCTATCTCTTTCCTCTAACGGGGGTTGATGTTATCTTGGGGTTCGAATGGTTGATGGGGCTGGGCGAGATCCGAGCTAACTTCAAAGAACTGAGCCTCAAAATCCCGACCAGCACTGGAATGGTGGAGATAAAGGGAGAACCAACACTAACCAGAAGCATGGTTTCCTATAAGAAGATGGGGAGGACATGGAAGAAGGCAGAAGAAAAATATTATGTTCATCTAAGCTTGATGCAACAAAGTGATGAGGACCAGAGAGGAGTGTCAATGGAAGTTGATCAACTTTTACAACAGTATCAGGATCTCTTCCAACCACTGACAACATTGCCACCCAGCCGTGAGTGTGACCACAAGATCAACTTGATTGAGGGGGCTGCTCCTCCAAACATCAGGCCGTATCGTTATCCTCATTATCACAAGGGGGAAATAGAGAAGTTTGTCAACGAGATGCTGCTATCCGGAATGATCAGACCGAGTACTAGCCCTTTCTCGAGTCCACTGATTTTGGTTAAAAAAAAAAGACGGTAGTTGGCGATTCTTTGTTGATTACAGGGCTTTAAATCGGGTAACCATTACTGACAAATTCCCTATGCCTGTTATTGATGAATTGTTGAATGAATTGTATGGAGCTGTGGTTTTTTCTAAATTAGATTTAAAGTCCGGGTACAACCAAATTCGGATGAAGGTGGAGGATATTGCGAAAACAGCATTTCGCACTCACGAGGGGCATTATGAATATCTCGTAATGCCATTTGGGCTTAAAAATGCCCCATCCACATTCCAGGCTTTAATGAATGAAATATTCAGGCCATTTTTGAGAAAATTCGTTCTTGTTTTCTTTGATGACATTCTTGTATACAGCAAGGACAAAACCATACATGTGCAGCATCTAACTCAAGTGCTGGAGGCTCTAAGAAAACACAAATTGACTGCCAATCTGAAGAAGTGCAGTTTTGAAGAGGAGGAATTAGAATATCTGGGGCATATAATCAGTAAAGAAGGAGTGAAGGATGACCCCAAGAAGGTAGAAGCTATGCGTTCGTGGCCTAAACCAAAGAATGTGAAAGGAGTCAGGGGGTTCCTTGGAATCACGGGATATTATCGGAGATTTGTCAAGGAATATGGGCTGATTGCAAGGCCTTTAACACAGCTGTTAAAAAAAAATAATTTCCACTGGGAAAAAGAGGCAGATGAGGCATTTGAGAAGCTGAAACAAGCATTACTGGAACTTCCGACGTTGGCTTTACCCAACTTTGACAAACCGCTTGTGGTAGAGACGGATGCATCTGGTTTAGGCATTGGGGCTGTTTTGATGCAAGATTCTCTTCCTATAGCATTCCTCAACCAAGCTTTCTCCGACAGTGAACGACATTTGTCAGTATATGAACAAGAACTGAAAGCTATTGTATGTGCAGTACAAAAATGGAGACACTATTTGTTGGGCAAGAGATTTATTGTCCGCACGGATCAAAAGAGCCTTAAGTACCTCATGGAACAAAGAGTGATGCCTGAAAGACAACAGAAATTGGTGGTGAAATTGTTAGGTTTCGACTTTGATATTCAATATAGACCTGGAAGAGAAAACAAGGCAGCCGATGCTCTCTCCCGGGTCATGGAGTTCAGAGAGTTATCTTTGATCACCAGTCCAAGTCTTCAATCACTAACTGCAGAGGTGGAAGCAGACAAATCCATTCAACAAACTATAGTAGAAGTTCTGCAAAACCCCCAATCTCATCCAGGGTACTCGGTCAGTAGAGGGAGTTTGTGGTTTAAGGGTCGTCTGGTGATTCCGTCTAATTCCTCCCATATCTCCAATTTGCTGCACGAATTTCATTCCACTCCTTGGGGAGGACATTCTGGTGAGCTCCGAACTTTTAAGAGGATTGCTGCATTATTTTTTTGGAAGGGCATGAGGAGGGCAGTGGCCAACTTTGTGATGGCTTGTCACATTTGCCAACAACAGAAATATTCTCAATTGGCTCCTGCTGGCCTGCTTCAGCCACTACCAATTCCGGATCAGGTTTGGGAGGACATTTCCATGGATTTTGTAGGAGGATTACCAAAATCACATGGCATGGATACTATCTTGGTTGTGGTGGATAGACTTACAAAATATGCTCACTTTGTTACCTTAGCTCATCCTTTTACTGCACAGGAAATAGCTTCATTGTTTGTGAAGGAGATCATTAGGCTGCATGGTTTCCCTAAAACGATTGTTTCTGATAGAGATAGGATCTTTGTTAGTAGTTTTTGGAGAGAAATTTGTCGATTGGCAGGCACCTATTTGAAGTTTAGTTCAGCTTACCATCCTCAAACGGATGGTCAAACCGAAGTGGTGAATCGGACGTTGGAAACTTACTTGCGGTGTTTTGCAGGGCAGCATCCCAAGAGTTGGGTGAAGTGGATTCCATGGGCGGAGTTCTGGTTCAACACTTCTTTTAACCGTTCAACGCAGATGACTCCGTTCAAAGCATTATATGGGCGTGACCCTCCATTGCTCATCCACTTTGGAGAAGGTCACTCTAAGCTAGAGGCTGTAGATCAGTTGCTGCAGCAGAGAAATGCTCTGTTGACCGAATTAAAACAGCATCTTTGCCATGCACAAGCACGAATGAAGTTGCAAGCTGATACCCACCGTCGTGAAGTTGAGTTTCAGGTAGGTGATAAGGTATTTTTGAAGCTCCAACCATATAAGATGAAGGCTTTGGCACATCATGTCAACCACAAACTAAGTCCTAGATTTTATGGGCCCTTTGAAATTCTGAGAAAGGTGGGAAGGGTAGCATATCAGTTACGACTCCCTGCTCATGCTAAGTTACATTCTGTTTTTCATGTGTCTCAACTCAAAAAAGCCATTAACCCAGCCACACCAGTGCTGGATTTTCCCAGAAACCTGACAGGGAACTTGGAGCTCGAAGTTCAGCCAGGGGCAGTGTTGGACTCACGCAAATTGTTGAATGGTCAAGAAGAAATTCTGGTAAAGTGGAAATATCTCCCTGACTGTGAAAATTCTTGGGAGAATCTCCAATCTTTTCAGGATCAATTTCCCTATTTTAACCTTGCGGACAAGGTTAATCTTAGAGAGGGTGGTATTGGTGAACCTTTCACAAGAGTCTATATAAGAAGAAATAGGAGGAATGGGCATGGTAAGATGGATCAAGAGGAGCACACAGATGGGGGCAGATTCAGAGGAAAAGAAAGAGTTGGGCTGGGTCCAGATGGAGACAACAAGAAGCTGAGCCCAAACATACAGCTGAAGGCAACAGAGGTCCAGGGGCAGAATGGAGAAAGCAGTGTCCTAGTGTGCAACAAACATCAAGATGACTCAGCATAACGGTTTGTTGGTGAGCAAGGAATGCGCGAGGTGACATGGGGTGGGTTGTTAGAAGAGAGAGAGGGAAAGGAAATAAAAGTTATAAGAAGGGGAAGAGGTAGTGGAGGAGGTTAAGTTTTTTGTTAAGAAATTGGGTGTAGTGAGAGAGGGGGACTGTGAGTCCTCATGGAAGTTAGTTTGGCAATGTGTGCCTTATCCGTTTGAGTCTTTGATTTGTAATTTCCTTTGTAAGGTGTCTCACGAAGGTTGAACCAAAGATAATTCAATTACGTATTATTCAGCATTTACTTGTTCTTTAAATTTCTGTGGAATTATTGCTGTGGAAATTGGTTGGTAATTGTGAGTTTCATCATGTTATTATACACAATATGTCCATCCAACTCCGGTGTTGTGTTTCATTATAGTCTTATAAGCCTTTTTATGTAATAATAGATGTTAGAGCTTTAAGTGTTCCTTCTCTCTCTAAATTTGTAATGATCTTAGCTGAGATAGGATAGTTATAAAACCCACACATTTTGAAGGTATATAGAGAAGCTTAGGTCATTGGCATTTAATTTGCATATTGATTATTTCTTATAATCATATCCAATTTCATGCTGTAGAGGTTTTTGACATTTTTTTTTTCCTCTTTCCTTTTTCATATATTTTCCAGTGTCTACTTCTAAACGTAAGTTACTGTCCTGCATCAGAAGTTGATCTGGCTCAAGGAAAGAATTTGGTAAAATCATTTATGTCATCGAATATCTTGTTCTCTTTTTCTAAGTATTCAATTATTTTATATATGATTTTGAGTTATATCTTCTCACGAGCTCTTCCCACATTTAGGTTATTGTGGTTTACAACTCTCTTGGTTGGAGGAGGGATGAAGTAGTTCGAATTCCTGTGAGTAATGTCATTCTAGTATTTCATGATTGTTTTAAGTTCAATATATGGCAGTTTTGAGAGCATTTGAAACTAATATATGGAAAATTGTCATGATCTTTATTCATTTGATTCTTTCTATGGTCGAAATTCATGAACTCTTTTCATGTCTTCTGTATGGTGTTAAAGGTTATTTGGTATTGCTATTTACTTCTTAAGATATACTGAAATACCGCTTATAAAATTTCATAGGTTGTTTAAAATGGTGTTTGGTGGCCATTTATCAGAGGTGGTTTTTTGAAGAAAGTGCTTGGTTAAAAAAATGTTAAAAGTACTTTTGAAATTTGACCCCAAAAAAAAGCTATATACACTTACTGATGAGCTTTTACTTTTATTGACAACAAACTGGTAACACATTGTTTTAATGTTCAATTATGAAGGATTAGGAAAAGAAAAATGAAGAGAAAATGTGTCTTGTGAAAAGACCCCTGACTTGTTTCTAAAAGCATGGCAGAATTAGAAATGCTAATGGGTTTAAAAAATAGTTAAAACTCATATTTCTAGAAAAACTATATGGGAGCTTCCTATAAGAAGCAATGCAAAACTTGGCTCACAGCTTCACACATCAGTTTCAAAGTGGTAGGATTAGCATGGCCAGTTAATATGTAGAATAAAATATCTGATTTTTTTTAATTTATAGATTTAAGTTGAATCAGGTCACAGATTACAAACAGAAATATTCCACATTGTGTCTTATCAAGTTTGTAGCATTAAATAATATATATATATATATATATATAGTACTTGCAAAGGCAGGCTAATAGTTTATGATCTATTTAAATATAACAGTGTTTACTCTTTCTGTGTCTATTTATATATAGTTGCAAGTAAAATGTCTTTTGATGTTGCAAATATCTGCAGGTTATCAATGCCAATGTTACAGTTCATGACTCTAACGGCATAGAAATAGAATCTCAACTTCTTCCTCAGGCTGAGGTATATGCAGACTTAAGAAATTTCTATGTCAAGGCATATTTGGGACAAACTCCACCCAAGACACCCATGTATTGGCTTGCGTTTACAGTTTCTGTACCACCACTTGGTTTTAACACATACACTGTCTCAACTGCCAAAAGGACAGGTTGAAATACAGAATGCTTTATTATTTATGGAACAAGTTTTTATCAGCTTTCCATGCTCAAAACATGAACTTTGTGATAATTGCTTTCTGCTTATGTTCAGGTTCCATCAGATCATCAGTATATACATATCAAAGTAGTGAAAAGTCTAGATTTGAAGTTGGTAAAGGGAATGTGAAGCTTACATTTTCAACAGATCAAGAAAAGTCTACCAATTATGTAAATATAAGAAACATGGTACGTGATACTTCACTTTGCATCACATGATTCCCCTTTAATTAGAAAGCTTTTTATGCTTGTAATGATGCCTGTGTATTTGTGATGTTCTCGTTTCCTCTCGTCATGTTTTAATATATTTGTCATCTTTGACTGTTACACTGTTGGATAGTATGATGAAAAGGAAAGAAGTAAAACTTGATTAGCACATTTGTTTTTGACATGGAAGGTTGAGGAACAGGTTGAACTGAGTTACCTTTACTATTCCGGATATAACGGAAGTCATCAAAAAGATCCACAGGTAAACATTTTTACCGTATATACCACTATGTTATTAACCTTCTACTTCTACAGACATCATATTTTAATATAACTATGTAATTTAACTTCCCTCACAGAATTCTGGGGCCTATGTCTTCCGTCCAAATGGCACATATCCCATAAACCATGAAAGACAGGTTTGAAATGCTTTTCGAAATATAATATCCGTACAACAACTTTCACTTAAAAGTCATTGAATTTTCCAGGTTCCCTTGACTGTTCTGCATGGACCAGTACTAGATGAAGTTCATCAAAAAATCAATCCATGGATATATCAGGTGTTTTGCTTGTTACAAGATTTTCATCTTTACTAGCATAAGCATATTTCTTTCTTGTTAATAAACTTTTTTCTCTATTTAGCAACACAAAACTCTCTGTTAGAGAAATATAATATAAAATAAAACCATTGAAGGCCCATTACTTAATAGTTTAAGATGTTAAGTTGAATTGGTTGCTTTATATGGTATCACCCCCTCATTACCCCCCACTTTCTAGTAGAATTAATTCAACACAAGGTAGATCCGAAAAAATGGGCCTGTGTAATATTCACACTTCAAGCCCAAAGGACTCTTACGTGAGGGTGTGTTAGAAAGATATAATATAAAACCATTGAAGGCACAACTTTTGGTTTTTATATTTCTCTAACACTATCATTGGATGTTGAATTGAATAAATTATGTAATGTATAAGAAAGACATGTATTGGATGTTGCCTTCTTGAATATATAAATATGACAAGTTTTCATCAGATTGTTTATCATTATTAGTCATATAAATTAGTATGGTTTTCCCTATAAATGATAATTATGACTTCACCACTGATGGCACTAGTCCGTAACTATCAAATCATTGTAATCCCAGGAATGTATTTCTTATATTGCTTTGATTATCTCTTGAAACAAATAATTCTTTGCAAGCCTACCTTTAAGCAAATTGAAGTTACTAGGAGAATTATTAGACCTTATTCTTTATAATTACTTTTAAGTATATTATCTTCAAAGCATATTTATTCTATTTGACGAAAACCATTGGTAGGTCTCCATGTAATAGCTTAATCTTTCAGGAGTGTTAGTCACTTAGTCTTTATTAAATTGTAATTTTAGTGCTAAACTTGAATGGGCAATTGCATTGTCCAATGTTCACACTTTAAGCCTAAAGGGCTTACATGCGAGGGGACATGTTAGAGAGAAAAATCATTCTCGGGCCTCTGCCTATTGGTTTAAACTTTTAAAATGATTGGCTATTGACATGTGAATAACTTCAATGTTCTTTTTCTAGAAATAAACAAAAGAGGAAACAAAACCTTAGGGAGATGCAAAATAATAATTGAATGTTGCTATACATAACCTGGAGGGTATCTTGCCCGAGTCAGCCCAGATACTTAGAAAAATAAATGTGGGTCCAACTTCACGGTAGAGTCCACCAACGTGGGACCCATCCCAATATTAGTATGTGGTCAACTTCAGTTTGTATTTGTCCAAACTCCTAAGCTTTTTTCATTATAATAATAATAATAATTATTATTATTTTAGTAATAAATAATTTACTGTGCATCAAATACGCCTGCAGATTACCAGACTACACAAAGGAAAGGAGCATGTTGAAGTAGAGTTTATTGTAAGCTTTTAAATAAATGCTTTTATATTTACATTTTGGTCATTCTTATAGTCATTGTATTAGCTGTCTATGACTATTTGATTTACCTTTGTTGGGATTGCTTGTTTTCATTGTGGTAAATATCTAGATATATTTCTTATATGCATTTTACATACAGAATGTTGGATCATTTGAACTGGTTATATTTTGAATATCAGGTTGGCCCTATACCTATTGAAGATGGAATTGGTAAAGAAGTTGCTACTCAGATTTCGACTACTATGCAAACCAACAAAACATTTTACACGGATTCTAATGGGCGTGATTTTATCAAAAGGGTATGCAGCTTAGATTAAGTTCCTTACATTACTGCATCTAATTAATTAGTTTAGATCATCCATAATTGCTGACACTAAATGCTACCTTGCACTATGAGTCAGTTGTCATTATTATCTTCATATTTCTAGATGCTAGGTTTTGGTTACCAAAATAGTTCCCTCTCAAAGAAAGTTAAGAAATGGAAACAACTTTCTCTCCATATATTTTGATCATAAATTTGTTAATGGCATATAAAAGAATCTGCAACTTTCAGGTTTATCCTTTATCTTTTTCTTCGGGCATAACTTTAATCTACGGAATTTATCTCACTGCAGATACGTGACTACAGAACGGACTGGAACCTGGAAGTGAACCAACCCATTGCTGGAAATTATTACCCTGTATGTGAACTTTTATACTAAATTTCTGTCAAAGTAATCAGTAGTGTTTCAAGACATAATATCCCCCTCTCCCTTGCTTGAAGGATTGTAATTGCAGAAAATGTTATGCCTGCAAACTGTTGGTTGTTAATGTATGATAAGATATGAAACTTCTAATAGTAGGCTGCATTTTTTAACTATTTGGTTTATTGAAATCATTCATTTTCATGAGCTTATTGAGCTAGACACACTTCTTTTTCTTGCCTTATTTTCTTTTCAATTGGAAAAGCATTTTTTTGGTTTTTTTTTTTTCTTTTGCCCGGGTGGTAGGGGGGATTGCGGAAAATTCATGTGCAACCCCACTTCACAATTGAGACTGATTGCATTATAGCCTTCTTCGTAAGTTCAAAAAGCAGTTAAATCCATACTTTAGGCTCACAATATTATTTATTTTGTCCTTTCAGTTAAATCTTGGGATATATATAAAGGATAGTAAGACAGAATTCTCAGTTTTGGTTGATAGAGCTATCGGAGGATCCAGCTTAGAAGATGGCCAAATAGAGCTGATGGTCCATCGGTATGTGTTATTCTTCAAATGGTGCTTTAAAAATAGATTGCTATATTGCCAGTTACCTAAAATTATAATTGAATTACTCTTATCTTAGCACTGCCTTGTTGCTTGGAAATGTGGTGTTTTTGGCATCTATGGTGAACAATGTGTAAGCATATAGAACCGGATGAATCATTTTAATGCTTTAAAGGTTTCGGTAGAAAGGAGGGGAAGATTTTGGAGATGTACAATTTATGCAATGATTTGGTGTTTTAGTTCAGCATAATGCAAAGACTTTCAGGAACATATCTGCTTCAGCATTTATTGTGGAAATGTTACAGTTTCTTCTTCTTCTTTATTATTATTATTATTATTATTATTTTGGTGGGGGTTGGGTGCCAGATAGCCTTATTCATCAATTATGCTCTCCATTCTGCACACTAGAGTATGGATTGCCACTTTAAGAGTGGATGGGCTCAATCTGCGAATTGAAATTTTGTAGTTCTCTTTTTATCTCTTTTTTTGGTTATTGGTGGATACATTTCTTTATTAACCTAGTATATATATTTTTTTAAATTTCCTTTATTTTTTATTTTTTGAAAAAACAATGCTATTAATTATAGGTATTTATAAAGGGAATATGCAATTAGTTTAACGTATTTTACGTAATTTTTATTTATATTAATTATATATATTTTTCAATAATTATTTATATGATATCAGAGCCTCGGTATCCATCATCACCGCCCCCCATTTTTTTCTAGTGGAATTTCTTTCTAGGTGGGTATGTGGGTCTGTGCATTGTCTACCCTTCAACCCAATGGACTCTCGTGTGAGGGGGCGTGTTGAGATATATAAAACCATTAATGTAGCTTCACCCAAAAATTTAAGCTTTTGGGTTGAATTGGTTCTTTACAATATTAATTATATGTAGTTTTCAATAAATATGTAGATGAACTGAAGATGTATCCATCATGGTATTCTATTTTTACTATTTGAAGTTTTCACGAATTTGCACTTGCACTTGTCTTAGTATTAGCGAGTTAGAGTGGGGGCTGTTTTTTATTGGTGACATGCAATGAGGGCCCTTGTTGCTTTGATTGCCGCCTCCCCCTCCGGTCCCCTCCTTTTATGTCTTGTTTTGAGGGTATCTTTTCACTCTTTGCTTTTCTTAATTTACATTCTCTTTTTCTTTTTTGAAAAGTTCACGAAGTTTCTCTTTCTTGTGACCAATAGGAGATTGCTACTTGATGATTCAAAAGGTGTTGGAGAGGCTCTAAATGAAACAGACTGTGTTGTGGATGATTGCAGGGGTCTAACTGTAAGAATTTCTTACCTACTTTTAAAGTCAAGAAGTTGTTATCATTGTTTCTTTTATTAATATTAGATGTTTATTTTTTGCTATTATTTGTCATTTGGTCAACTTCATAGTTACTCTCTAATGTGTCTTATTGCTGATAGCATAAAAAGGTTTGACAAATCAATGTCAATCCATTTTAGCAGAAGCTGACGTAAGTGTCAATTCATAATTTGGCATGTGCAAATAAGTTTTTGATGATATATATATGGGATCTATTAATCTCATCTTGTATGAGACAAGATAGTGTGGTCCACTACTTTTTATATATATATATATATATATATATGGAAAAAGTGGACCCCACTATTTTGTCTCCAAAACGACGTTGTTTTGTTATTAAAATCTTAATGCAAAATTATATAATTATTTCCCTATATATATAGGAAAAATGTTTCTCATATAACAGGAGATAATTTTATCTCATGTTGCAGGAGAAATAATTCTTCATATATATATATATGGGGTAGGATATTCTTATACCGGTGTAAGAGTTAGAAGTCTTACACTCAATCTTGACCATTGATACACTTGTATCCAATGGCTCACATTACTAAAAAATTTGAGCCCTTAGATATAAATGGGATCAACGGACAAATTGAAAGTGTATCTTACACCGGTGTAAAATGATCCTGACCCTATATATATATATATATATATATATATATATATATATAGAGAGAGAGAGAGAGAGAGAGAGAGAGAGAGGCCAATTTTCAATTACATTGAGGTCTTAAAGAGAAGGATTTAGTCCCAATGTTATCATTGGGACTTAGAGAGAGAGAGGACAATTTTCAATTACATTGAGGTCTTAAAGAGAAGGATTTAGTCCCAATGTTATCATTGGGACTTAAAGAGAGAGAGAGAGGGGGGGAGGCGGGGCAATTTTCAATTACATTGAGGTCTTAGAGAGAAGGATTTAGTTCCAATGTTATCAATAGATTATCCCTGCCAAAACTGTTTAGTGCAGTTTTTGCTGTTATTTGTGTATATGGTTGGAGCAGATTGCCTGCATTTTTGCCAATATCAATGCATGGAAAAATGTCACTGCATTTTGGCAGTTTTGAATCTATTACTTACTACTTAACTTTTCAGGCCCAAGGTAAATTTTACTACAGAATAGATCCCTTGGGTGAGGGTGCTAAGTGGCGTCGTACTTTTGGCCAGGAAATATATTCTCCACTTCTGTTAGCCTTTTCTGAAAAGGTGAAATTCAATATTGGAAAAGAAGTAGTTCTTGAACATATATGTACTTTTTATTTGATGAATTCTGATATATTTATAATGATATATCACGTGTCAGTCACTAAAAGGTCAATATCATTTGGCAGGATGATAAAGATGACTGGATGAATTCTCATGTACCAACATTTTCAGGAATTGATTCTTCTTACGCATTACCTGAGAACATTGTTATCCTAACGTTACAGGTATATATGTCTTTATCCCTGCTTAAAGGGATACCCTTATCCACCAATGTATTAGTTAAGCATAAACAGGAGATAATTGTTTTTGGCGAACACTAACTAACAAGTGACAATTACATGGCCAACACAATGAGGACATTAAACCTGGCTTTATTTGTGTGCTCTTGCGCTGTCCAAAAGTGCACATATTTATTCTGTCATGCAGAAATTCTTTAACTTGTAATTATATCTATTTTCTTGGACTTTTCAGGAACTTGATAATGGGACAGTTCTCCTTCGGTTGGCGCATCTATATGAGGTCTCCATTTTATTCTTATTTAGCATTTTGCACATGTGCTTTGCTTTGACTTAAGTTTTTGAAATGAACAGTTTTATATGTAACCTGGCCCTTTCATTTCAATTACATGTTTGCTGGTTATGTATGTATTTGAACTTTTGAAATAGTTTTCTCCATTAGAAAATTGTTCTCTCAGGGAAAAGAGAATTTATTGGCTCTTTAGTTTATCTGCAGATCTCTTGTAATGGTCTCTGGTAGACTGGTACCATTTGTCTCTTGTTTGTATGTTTCTGTGACGATTTTGCTAGAATGAAGTATAAACCTTTCCTCTGAATAAAATGCCTCAATTTATGTATGCATGAAGGAATGCATTTTTTATGCTAAAAAGAATAATTGCAGTTTTGTTAAAACAAATCTGTCAACTTATTAGGGTTTGGGAAAACCATTCTCAAACTAGCACAAGTTTCTTGTAGAGAAGGATTTCTGACATCATGATTAAAAAACCGCTCCATTAAATCCCGACTACCGAGAATAGGGGTGAGAAAAATCCTTGTATACAGTCTTACCCTTGCATTATTTGCAAAGAGGCTGTTTCCTGGATTCGAACATGTGAGCAATTTTACCATTGCTCCTTGCCCGTCCTCTTTTCTGCCATCATGATTGTTTACCAAATAAATAAATGAATAAATCATGATTGTTCCTTGTGGATTTGGAGGTCCTTAAGATTAAACCATGGCAATGCCACTAAGATTGGCTTCTGATAACAAAGGGTACTCTTCTAGCCCATGCTATATTCATTGTCTTTTTTCTTTTAGTAATTAGTTCATTATGTATTGCTTCTTGTTTTACTACCTCACTCTCTTGTCCCATCAAATTTATGCACAGATTGAAGAAGACAAGGATCTCTCTGCAATGGCAAGTGTGGAGCTGAAAAAGCTCTTCCCTGGGAAGAAGGTGAATAGTGATAGGTTTCCAAAGAGGATGGAAAAAAATTTCAGACCTGTTTAGCTTGTTTTCTAACTTAAGTGTGTTTTCCTTGATATTAGATCAAAGAGGTGAAAGAGATGAACTTATCTGCCAATCAAGAAAGGATAGAAATGGAGAAAAAAAGACTTGTTTGGAAAGTTGAAGGCTCTTATGGAGATGGACATGTTTCAAGGGGAGGGCCAGTTGATCCAAAAAAACTAGCTGTGGAGCTTGCTCCAATGGAAATCCGCACTTTTATCATTTACTTTGATGACGTGCCAAACCATCTTTTTGATGCATTGTAGAGTAAAATCGCTTGTTGTTGAAGTCTTTGCTTTTGAATAAAGAATATTGACATTGTGTTGTCATGTTTGTAAAGTTCAGATGGCAATGGTAACCTGTGTCGTAATTATAAAGACTGAAGCTTCAAATTCTTGTGTGGTTTGCATGACATGACACCATATCTTCCTTTCCTCCAAATCAGCTTGAAGATTAGTTATTGTTAGCCTATTTCTCCATGAAGACCCTTTTTTTTTTTATTTCCTTAATTGTAGCTTTCACATAATATGTTTATGTGTACGCACACCCTTTCTTAGAGTTTCACTATTTTAAAGATGGGTTTTATAAGAGTTATGTTGTAGGAAAAGTGATTGTGTTATGTTATAGAGATTCGTTTTGCGTGCTGGAAAATTTTTTTTTTTGCTGCGGGCCCCACAAAATGTTGTGAGTGTAGGAAAGTTTCTGTGGTCATATTAAATGATAGATGATAAACCCTTTAAAGATTATGTACATTCACAAGAAAATATTTTAGGATTTGATGTAGTTGTAGGATATAAAATTATATCTTACATATATATAAAAGTGTGTGAGATTAATATTTTATTTTTCTCTCCTCTTTTCACATGAGTCTATAAGGGTTCTATATGTTTTTTTGTTTTTGTTTTTTTTTGGTAACAGAGGTTCTATATGCTTTTATTTGTATGTAGAAGATAATTTCATCTCCTATACCATAAAAAAAACATCAAATCATTTATATCGAAATAAGCACTAAGTATTCACTCTTCATCTCATTAGTTTGTAGAAAATTACGTTCATTAATTTTTTTAGAATTGATGTGCAGTGAACAAATATAAATAAAGAAACAAGAAAAATTTGAATCCTTGTAAAGCAAAAGAAAAGTAAAGAAATAGAGAGAAGAATATAAAAATTTCATGAAGTCAAAGAAAGATGAATAGAGATTTCGTAAGGGGAGCAAAGGCATGTAGACACGATATAAGAAACAAGAAGTGAGGAAGGAGAAAGAAAGATAAAAAAAAAATATAGAATAAAAGTGAATTTCAAAGAATAAGTAATGAAAATGAGCGGGCATAAGTGAGTGTGTTTTGTAATTTGAGTTTCTTTCGATAAAATTTTTAGGGGATGTTATACTTATTATTATTATTTTCTTATTATCTTTTATTATCAAATTCTAATTGTTGATTTCTGTCAATTTGATCCAATAAATTATAATCATTAAATTGACGAAAATCAACGGTTAAAATTTGGTAGTAAAAGATAATAAGAAAAAAAACGTAGTAAGTATAATCTCATACTTTATTGTTCAACATTTTAAATTATGTATAATTTTTTTTTTGGTGAATTAAATTATGTATAACTATTTGTTTCTATGGAAGAAGGATGTATTTTTCAAGATTATATCAATGAATGAAAAATAAGAAACCTTTTACATCCCATGAAACTTACCTAATAATATTCTTCATGCCAATTGTCCACACACACATACAACTTTTACATCAAGATTATAAATAATTAAATTGGATATATTTTTCAAGATTATATCAATGAATGAGAAATAAGGAAATAAGAAACCTTTCATACACACACAAACTTTTTATTTACAAACTCGTATAAAACTACACTATAGATTCCGGATAGTACACTTACTTGGGAATGTTGTAATGCCACATGTGCACCCAGTTTGTTAACTTACATAATGGTAGTACAAAACTACACTATAGATTCCGGATAATACACTTACTTGGGAATGTTGTAATGCCACATGTGCACCCAGTTTGTTAACTTACATAATGGTACAAAAACTTTTCATAATTAACGCTTAAGCATAAGACTTTACATGAAAGTATCACCGTTCGACCACGTACTTAGTGATTTAACATTTTTCCTTTATGTTTACATATGTAATTTGTATTGTTATGGTTCTCAAAAATTAAGATCCATTCATTATTTATATGCTCTTCAATTTTCCTTTTTGTTATTAAGTTTTAGTGTTTTATTCCAAGTTTGTCTTCAGGAGCAATTTATGTTCAAACAGAACTAGAGCAATTCGCAATTCTGGAAAATTAGGAGGAACTGAGTGTAAAATGGTTTTTTATTTTTTTATTTTTGGGCTTAAGAGATTATCTCTCATGTCCAGGAGGCCCAATGACAATTTAAAAAAGACCCAATTTGGAATTAAAACAAAATTAGGGAGAAAGAAAGAATAAAGAGACAAAGGAAGACAAAAAAGGACACAAATCAGAAGGAGCAGAGAAAGTATTATACAATGTCCTTTTTTTAGAAAAAGCAACCAATTGGATGCGGACACACCAACAATTGTAGAGGGAGAGTGGTGCAACATTTTGCCAACATTACACCAAAATGCAGTAAAAAAATGCAGAAAAGAAGCTTAAAAGAAGGAATTTAGGGCTGAATTGGTAGGAGCAGTGTCACTCATTAAGAGCAACTGATGAAATCTGCACCCTTGATTAAATCAATGGCCAAGACAACACCTTTAAGGAACCTTTCACCTATAAATGTTGAAGAAATCACTACCTTCAGAAACTTTTGGCACTCTTAAAGAGGACTCATTGTCCTCCTTAGAATTTTCTTCTATTCTTCTATTTTTATTTTCTTTTTGCAAGTAGGTTTCATTATACTCCTTAGTATGAGCAAAGTATTTTTAGTAGGTAAGGGTGAAGTAGAAGTACCCCTCTTTGTCTTAGGTTGAACTTGTAATAAAAATCTGTTTTCTCTAATGAAACGTGTGTGTTTCTTGGTTTAATGTTCTAATATTATGATATCCCTTGGTTTGCAACCTCATCCCAGGACCACTTGGTCGATTTAACCCTCACAAGGTAGTGTGGAACAATATTAGAAGTCTTAGGGTATTTTGCTTTAAGTTGTTCTGCATAAATCACTTTTTCTAGTGATCCCTTCAGTCATGGTCTTTTGATATGACAAACATAATCTCCCTTGAGTTTCAACTCGATACTCCTCGAGTATCTTTGAGCAAATATGGTCGTTTTACCTCAACTTACTTAGGGAGCAAAATGTGAAGATGGAGCAATCTATCTTCATAGCCTGAAAGAATGCTGGGAGCACATTTTATTTTTGAAAACCTATGACATTGTAGGAACGACCAAGAAGGCGAAAATACCAACCTATGCCTATGATCTTTTAGCTTGATTCTACGTTATTTTATTTCTTTATTGTTGTTACTTGTTTGACGAAGTTAAGAATTTTTCAACCATCATTTCTCTTTTACTCTCTGTTTTTGTCAATGTTCTCACTATTGCTGTTGCTCTTATCTCTTTTGCTCTCTATTTTGTTGCTCTCAACTCCATATTTTCCAAATTCCTTCAAGGCAAGGTTCAATAAAACTTAAGGGAGAAACCCAGTTCTTAGTCACTCAAATTCTTTGACTCTGTTCAATCAGTTGGTGATAAGTGCTTGTTGGCTAACTTTGGTTTGAGAACGAATTTGCTCCGTGAAGCGAATTGCTCCTTACTTGCTGTTTGCTCTTGGTTTTTCTTTTCTTATTTACACTTCTTTTAAACGCAACTTTTATAATTATTCCTTGAGGACGATAATCTGAGGCTCATTGTAACAGCCCGTTGTACATCAGTATTGTTAACATTAATTATGATATTAAGCGCAGTTACAATCACAACAATTCATTTATAAAAATGCGAATAAATTTTTTTCCGATTATTACGCGAGCAGTTGAAAACATAAAAAAACGTAATAATTAAAAGCTGTGACCGTAACTGTAAACTCTTGCGGAAAAATTATTTAAACTATTTTTATAGCTTACTTTACTTATTATAAGACACTAAGGGGTTCCCATAAACCTACTTAGCCAATTTAACACTTTTGCGTTTTCTACTCATCCGAACATGGTTCGGTCTCTCAATTACTGCGGATGCACAGTAAAAATCCAGTCCCTCATATCTTGATATCTTTCTTCCTTACTTAATTAAATTTCTAGAAAGCTATCACATGCTTGGTTCCGAGCTCGTTTGCTCCGGTTATCGCCGTTTGAAGTTGGACAAGCAAAACTGCCAACCAACCCCTAAACAGCTCCAAACGTCCCTCACTCCTTGAATTTCTGCACCTATCCCCTCATCCATTTGCTCTCAAATTTTTATATCATAAACTAGACACCTCAATCTTCGATTTGATATATCATATACTTAATTTGACTAAGAAAGGAAGTGGGAATAAATTTCCCAAAACGGTCCAGAACAGCCCCCAAGTGCAGGGCAAAACAGGGCAGCAACCTTCCATGGCCTTCACAGGGCTGTTCACCACTCTAAAAATTCTAAGATTTTGATACAATGTAGGGGACATCTCAAGCTTCAAAATGGCGTATGGCACGTCCCTATCGGACCTCTATGGAGGGAGATATGCTCTCCCGAAGTTTACCTAAAATCTGCCAATTCTACAGAAAATTCGCCAGAGTTTATTTTGTGTTTACAAAAATCCCCAATTTGCACTAGTTGTTATGTGACCTCAAATGTACCTAATAATCATTATAAATCATTGGGTGGCACACACAAGGACCAGCAATGCCTTGGGGCTCTTACAAACCAACACAGTTCATATTTATTACAACATAACTTACTTTAAATCCTTAAATGGTTTCAATCACCAACTTCAATTTCATGCATATTTTCATCATACAAATAATCATAAACTTAAAATAGGCCTAAAGCCCTTCCATCATAATACATCATGCATCCTTTGTATAATTACAGCATTTAACTTGCATGTTACAACTTACAACTTCAAACTTTAAATTAAACTTATAAACTCATACTTTAATTTACAACTTTAACATGAACTTTAATGACATAAACTACAATGATAATGCTCCATGACTCATCCTATGGGCCTCTTGCCCGCCACTCCTGTGCCACTGCTACTTCCTGAAATAAAGTCCCCGAGACGGGGTGAGATATACGAATATATCTCAGTAACCCAGAGGTTCTGGAGAAAACTCCGCCCAATAGTTCACTTCGATGCATATCAATACTATAAAACAACATTACTTAAAACGGGATAAAGCAAGGGATTTAGAGAAAAGGGGAAATATCAGAATACAAACTACGACGAAGCGGGCTGGTAGCTACCATACCACACAACGTCCTCGGCATATAAGCCTACGGGTATCATCCAAGGTGTGTTCCTAGAACCACAACCAAGGTACCCCTCCCATCCATATACACCCAAGACTTCCTAGTGTGCTCCTATCCGGATTACTCACCACGACCCTGGGTCAACTGGAACTCCCTCTCGGAGACCTATCCAGTGGAAGTCCGGAAGTTGCCTGAAGGCTAACTATCTACTGGCCAGTGATCCGGTACATAAGTACCCTCATAATGCTACATGCATGCTCATGCTGTTCTACACTACTCATACACACTTCCTACCATCACCCTCAACGGGTGTGGTGGAACACACAAGGGGAACAAGCCCCAGTACCAAGAGTTTACCTTATATATTATTCCACTTAGCTCCGCCGCAGCTTATTCCTCAAACTTTGTACACAACAGAATGCCTACACAGAGGACATTCCCAATCACTTAAAACTCAAACAATACATGATAATTTACAATTAAACATGCATTGATCCAATCTCTTACCTCAATTCACTTGGTCCAGGACCAAGGACAATCCACTGATTCACTGTTCGGGGTTCAACTCGACGTACGACAACCTATGCAATCATGTACCATCATCAGTACACGTCAATACTATCAAAACGCGGAAAACGTCAAATTTTCACTCCTACACTTATAGGTTCGGCCTTCTTAGGCATTTTTCAAGTTTTATTTTTCTAAATTCTCTTTCTCATTTTATTACTCATCCTTAGGTTGCCAAAAGGCTAAATCAAGTGTCATTTTTCCACTTTACGTATTTTAAGCACCGTTTTACTAAATAGTTCACTCTATGTCATTTCAACACTTAACACTCCCAATTATTTTTCTATTGGTTTTCCAACCTTCCAACCACCACACAACCCATCTAATTACCATTTAAAACATGAAACATCATCCAAGCAATTTCAACAACATCATTTCACCTCTTTTTGTCTAATGGCCGAATTGCACAAAAGTATACATCTAAGGAATTTCCATCAATTTTAACCACTCCACACCTCATACCATCCTATTATATCATCATACAATCATAAATCAACTCACCAATACACTCCTAACACATTTTCAAAACTTAAAGTCATGACACCTCAAATTTTCTCTAAGTTAAAAATCCACATTTTTCCTCAATAATTTTTATTGCATTTCTAGCTTTAATACATCATTCTAAGGCATTATCATCTAATACACATTTTTCAATTGAGCTCTCTAACATCACACATCAACCATGCAAGGTTTAGGCCTCAAAATCAAATCATCACATTCAACCAATTAAAATGAAAGAACACTCACCCAAATGGTAGGTACAAGACTCCTCCTAAGCATACTCCACCATTTGAGCATTTAAAAGCTCCAAGAACACAAAATTTCTCACCAAAACCGTGGCTGAAAATGGGATAGATCTCCTCACACACACGGTTTCAAGGCCAAGGGATGGTACCAACGTGTTTGGAAGGTTGTTTCCAACAAATTTCAACACAAATTTTGTTGAATTTGGTTAAGAAATGATGGATTATCAAGAAAGAAGTTTTGGAACCCAAATGGTCCATGGAGGGGGCTGATGCGTTTTTTTAGAGAGAGAGAATGATGTGAAGATGATAGTGAATAGTGACAAGTCTAGGTGGATAAGTGGACTTAAGTGGGGTGGGTCTCACGCCACCTCACGCGATTAAAAATTCATCCGAACTTTCACTAAACGTCCAAAAATTCAAAACTTATTTAGAAATTCTAATTTTTAACATTAACCATTTTCCTTTAATTATACTTGATCAGATGAATCCGGAGTTTTCCTGTCGTTCGGAGAAAACACTATTTTAAGCTATTGCGCGCGCCGTTGGCATGCTTCCCCAAACTGACTTAATTCTATCAAATTTTATCAAAATTCATATTTCCTAACTCTATAAACCATTTATAACTCATATTTGAGACCTAGAGATCAAAACTCAATTGGCACGTTTTACGGTGCAATCATACCGCGATATTTTTACCCGCAAAAAATACTATTCACTGATTTTTCTGAAACTTGCCTGTCCACTCAATTTTTCGTTCTGAATCCATTTCCAGGGTTATTTTTATCATCTGAGACCTTCTACTCAAATTTTATCTTCCTAGGATTGTGTGTTGGCTAATTACCGTTTTGCCCTTTCTTTGTATTTTGGCCTTATCTTCATGATTTTCACTAGTTCTTCACTTAATTGCTCACTTAATATTTTAATACTTAATTTAGAATTGTGAGGTGTTATACTCATAACAGACCCTATATTACTTGATGCGTACGCTTACGCAGTTTGGGTAAATTTTCTTTTTATATGATTAATTGCTCCTCGGACAGAATAGTTGTTTCGCACCACTTTTGCTTCTACATTTACATGAGCATATCTAGGATTGTAGGCCCAACACTATGTCTAACTTATTTTTCATTTATTATAAATCGTGCAGTCTCATACCTGCACATGATCGGTACTTGACAACCTTGACCATAATTAATGATCAATTAATTATCCAAAGATAATATCTAGTACTATTTTGGATAGTGTCGTACGGACAGTATAACTGTTGAACATTGGACCTTCTAGGGATCAAATCCCACCATATATATGTATCTTGTACCTTATATATAGAAAAGTCTCATGCAACTATATTCATAAACCATCATATGGCTCCGTGCTATTACTGATATCACATCTCAGGATGTACATAACTACATACACATAATCATGTTCTCTGTGCACAAATATAGAAGGCTACATATGTCCCTCAAAATAGATATCAAGATACAAATGTATAAATGCATGATTATATACACATCATGCTATACGAAGCACAGTTATACAATCCTCCAAAACATAAACTTTGTAATGCTCAAGCTGGATAATCTAGCTACTCTACACAGGTCCCTTGCCTCGATAGAGCTCACCTGCTACTAGAGTACCTGAAATATGTCCCCCATGAGGGGTGAGTTTAACCATCTTAATACGATATGGGTTTATAGAGCGATTTTCACCCAAGAGCTCACTTCTTGCATTAAGGGTTAGATAACATAGCATAGGAGAAATCATATATTTCATTAGACACATTGTAACACCCCCAAATTTCTAATAATTTATAAAACATTCGTATAATAAATAAATTGTCAAAACTCATGTTTTATACAATTATGATAATAAAAATATTGTGGAAGCTCATCTAAAACTAATTTGGCGAAATGTTACCGTCGCACCTGTACAGGGACAAGTGCAAGGCTAACTAAAACATAATCTTATTATATATTCAAAAAATTTAAAATATAAATTCAGAATCTAAATATATCTAATACATTTATAAATCCTAAGCCAAGTTTGAACAGTTTGAGATGTTTTCCTCACTGCTCACTGTCAGCCCCATCCTTTGGAACCTGTTTCACTGAAACTGTAACAGCCCATTGTTCACCGGTGTTGTTATCATTAATTATGATATTAAACGCAGTTACAATCATAACAGTTCATTTATAAAATACGGGTAAACTTTTTTCCTTTTTAACATCGTTTACACCATAAAATAACTGTGATCATAACCCAACACTTTATGCGGAATAATTAATACCAAAGCCTAATACCATACACTCTTTTGTTTAAAGGTTGCCAAGTGGTTCCCATAAACCAACAAGGCTAAAAACTCGTTCTATCCATTTTTAACACTAATGTCTTAACCATTTTATTTACTCCAACCATTTTAAACATATCAAATGCTTCTCATTTCTTAGTATGTTATAGATTTCTTCGTTAGCTACGCGTGGGTTCAAACCGTGCCCAATTTGGAGTACCGTAGCCCAAGATATGACATTTCAGAAAATGGGTGCTGAAACAGCAGGACCCCCGCGCTGACAGCGTCATTCCCGCGCCCACAGCGTCAGCAGACAGTGGCAACGGCACCCACAACGTGGGATTGGCGCCCATGGCGTCAAAGTACAGGGGCTGTATGCCCAAAACATGAAATCTGACCTACTTATGGTGTTCTGCCCATAACTTGAGTTATACAACTCCGATTTACACAATCTTGGTCTCATTGGAAAGCTAAGAGAAAGATCTCTAACTTCCAAGAAGGCGAAGGGGTCCAATTCCATCATATGGGGGACTAAAATTGGGCATTACCCTGTTGTATTTCTGACATTTTCCGAAAATTCGCCAGAGTTCCCTTTGTTTTTACAAAAATCCCCAATTTGCTAAGGCAACCTAAACACATATAGGTATATAAAATCACATGGGTGGCACACACAAGGACCAACAACGCCTTGGGGCACTTACAACCCATCACAATCCATTTACAGGTATAATATTCATTATGTTTCAATCACAAAGGTTCCATTACATGCTTTTGTTAACTAGCATAATAATCCATTCATAATTTAGGCTTAGAGCCTCTTTACATTACATTTACATGCTTCCAATACATCATAGGTGGCTATGGACAGATCCCATGCTCACACATAATATACATATACATCAAGTATAGTTATACATTTACAAATGCATGGCATTTTCAACATGCACAAGTTCATGGCCTCCATTCAAAACATAAAACCTATGCTAAATGTTTCCAACTGAATCCTCTAACATGCGATGCCTTCCATATGCACCTCATGCTCCACTCCTCCAGGCTCAACCTAACCTGAAATGATGTCCCCAAATGCGGGGTGAGATATACAAATATATCTTAGTAAACCAATGGTACTAGAGGATCACTCCACCCCATGGCTCACTCAATGTGCAACATATAACATAGTATAAAATGCAATGGCATACAATATCACAACAACTGGGCACAATCCAAGAACATCCACAGCTGGATTACGTTCAAGAACCCCATCGTATAACTCCCGGAATCTTCCTGGTGTCTCTCCCATGGTTGAGACGACCCCATGGCAAAACCCAACTGGAACTCCTCATGAGCCCTATCCAGCGGAAGTCCCACATTTGGATCATCCTGGTACCGCTCCCAGAGTCGGTCCCACGGCAAAACCCGACTGGAATCCCCAGCAGAATTATCCAGCAGAAGTCCAAACCAACACACATCTACTGGCCAGAGATCAAACAATTTACACACAACATGCTCCAAGCATGTCACACAATCAAGCAATAATGCATGAACATACATATCCATACAATGTTCAACAACACAAATTCCAACCACAACCTTCCACTAGGCGTGGTGGAGCACACAAGGGACTAAACCCGAGTTCCAAAGGTTTACCTCAACTCCGAGCCAATGCTCCATACGTAAGCTCCAAGCTTAATCCGCTTCCATAGCGTCCGTGAGAGGCAACCTGAATGATCAACAATCATGATCATCAAACCATTTGCAATAGCACATCAATTTCATAATAATTATGATCAACAATTATCCATTAGGTTCAAAGACCACCATACGACTTATTCAATCATCCCAACCTCTAGATTCATCAATCTAACTCACTCATCTACCAATGTATCAACCATTGATTAAACCATATTTTCACTTCAATTCTTCCTTTCCACACCACATGGTTCGAAATTTACAAGGAATCATCCAACAAGGTTCTCAATCCAATTTAACACTTACACTCATCATATAATCCTATCATTTACATATACCAACACACCTTCCATCATTTCCATCCATTACAATGCATGTTTACATTTCACATTTTCATCAATTTCCACCAATTTCACTAAGTTAAAAAATCCAATATCACCATAAATTTTATTGCATAAATCATCATTATACAATCATATTACCACATTATACAACAACTCACCACACCATTATCACACAACTTAACCTCACCATTTCATGACACATCAATTTTTCTAAGTTATAAAATCATCTTTTTCACCTAAAATTTTCATGGCATTTCTAGCTCTAACACATCATTCTAAGACATTATCATCTAATACACATTTTCCATTTGAGCCCTCTAACATCACAATCAACAATTTCCCACTTAGGGTTCATAAATCAAATCATATGATTCAACCGTTAAAATGGTGAAGAAACTTACCCAATGCAAGGCATAAGGCTCCTCCTAAACATACTCCACCATTGGAGCACCTAGAAGCTCCATGAACACAAATCTACACAAAAGGGGCACAACTTTTGGGGAGGATTTTCTCAAGATTTTGTGGGTTTCATGACTTAATACTACTACCAATGGATTTGGAAGGTTGTTTCCAACAAATTTCAAGTCAAGAATCACTTGATTTGGTGGAGTTTTGAGTGATTTACAAGAAAAGGAATTTTTGGGAGCTTTTGGCCATGGAGGGGTTGCATCTCACGGGAAGAAGAAGGAAGGAAGAGAGAGAAAAGTGAGGAAAAAGGGTGAGTTTGACTCACTTATGCCACCGGCGGGTCCCACATGCGTTTTAACTTTGATCAATCACCTAATTCCGATCACAAATTCAAAATCTACATATTTTTCTGGTTCATGACATATTTTTGTTTCCTAAAATACTCATAAAAATTTCACGCTTATCGGTACAATTATACCGCAGTATTTTACACCGGGAAAATCACTATTCATCAAAATTTTCAAAACTTGCCTATTCACTCAATTTTTCGTCCTGAATCAATTTCCGGCATTATTTTTATCATTTGAGATCTCCTACTCCATTTTTCATGCCTCGTTTTACGTTTTTGGCAAATTACCATTTTGCCCTTGGTACACATTTTGACCCCAATTTCAGGATTTTCACTAATCCTTCCCTTTTAACCCACATTATATCATATAAATTCACATTTGAATTTACGAGGTGTTATAGAAACTCTTCTCCCTGTAGGATCATTGCAGCCAAACAAACACAAATAGTCAACAAAATTGGTAATCTTAATCAAAAACAAATACATAACTTAATATAAAAGATGAAATCAAATAATAATTGTCTCAAATAATAATTCAATGTATATATAGAATTAAATCTATTATTATAAATTATCTTTATTAAATTTCTTTAGTGGGAAGAGAACCATGGTAGACCCGGAAAACCCTGCCAATCTACCCTGTGACCCGAAAAATCCTGCCAATCACAAATAATCAAATTGGCCATAATCAAAACATCTCTTCCTAGTGTGCACACCTCTTCCCAAAGTTGGTACTAGTATCCCGGGAAACCTTGCCAGACACCACTTTGGGAAGAACGGATAATATCTGTTCATATCGTATAAATATATCAGAGGAATAAAGCCCAAAAGTTGTGTTCATCAGTTTGAGAGGTATCATCCCAAAGCTATCCTCCCACTATTAATTAATTACAATCACATACAATCATCAAAATTCAATCATATTACAATCATCATATTTTAAAATCTCTTCTTTCAATAATCTGTTGCTTAAGGTCAGCATAACTTTTCATACTATTCAAAAATATTAAAATATTCAAAATAAGTTCATCTCATATCCATTATCATAATCCAAATGTCTATCAACATAATTTATAGGATATTAAAATCAATTACCAAAATTATTCAATAGGACTCATATCGCAAATATATCGCACAAAATCAAATTTTATCAAAGGTAAAATTTATATTCATTTTTTATCTATCACCAATAAATTCTTCCATAAAAAGTAAAACCCAATGAAGTTCCCTAATAATACTCATATAATTAATCCTAATAATTTCTAGGGTTAAAACCAATAAGTTCCCAAAAATATTATAAATTTATAAATAACCCTATTATTTTCTAGGGATCAAAACCTGATAAAGTTCCCAAATAATAATTTTATAAATAATTAAAGATCAGGGATTAGAATAAATTTTTATATTAAATAAAATTATAGTACTCTAAGTATTAGAATTACAAACAGAACTCACACAAAAGATAACCTACAAGTATCTAGGGATTAGGATCACATATACAAAATTTCATATATATATATATATATATATATATATATATATATATATATATATATAATAACCTAAGGGAACCTAGGAACTCCAAATTTCATATACAAAAACATTCTAAGAGAACATAGGGATTAAGATTACATGGTCTCCGTTTTCGCTAACTTCTAGAAGAAAAGAATAATTTGGGGCAGAGAACCGGTTGATAATCAGAAGAATATAAAAATAAAATAACTTTTTAAAGTAAGAAGAGATAGAGTAGCAGAGGAGAAGAAGAGTAAAGGAGAAATGTTGAGAAGTGAATTGGTTTAGTTAGGGTATGCCTGTATTTTTAGTTGAAGTTTGTGCATTTATTCTCTTATTCTTCATTGATGTATTTGACTCAGATATTAGCTTTATACATTATTTCAATCTCCAACCTCCTGAACTCTTCATATAATTCATTGGGTATTACAAAAGCATTAAGGGCATGTCTCGATTTCCTACTAAGTGCATCGGCCACTACATTCATTGGCGGATCCAGGAAATTAATGAAGGGTGGACACTCAATAAGTTTAAGTACATGAAGATTTGGGTCTGGTCTGAAACACGACTTGCGAGCAGCTGCCGGCTGACTGGGTCTAATTGAGATCTAGATCTGGACAGATTGTGACTCAACTAGACCCATGATGGACGAAGAAGCAAATGTTCCAACTTCCAATAACAGAGATTGAGGTTTGAGAGGAGATGAATCATTATGTAGATGCAGACGATGAGTCTGGAATAGAGCTCTCTGCTGTTAGGATAGGATAATGAAGATGGAGGAAAAAAAAACTCACGGAAAAATAAAATAGAAGGAGGGAAATTAAAGGGATAAGATATCGTAACAACCAACTAGGGTTACTACCAATCAATTTCATCGTTACATCGATTATGTTGATCTAACAGTTATATTTATTTGTATCTTTGTATGTTATGATCCCCATATTTAATGTAAAAGCATTAAATATGGAAAATCCTAACCATACAAAGGAGAAAATAAATATAAAGTATTAAATATGGGGAATCATAATCATACAAAGATGAAAATAAATATAACTGTTGGATCAACATAATCGATCTAACGGTGAAATTGATTGGTAGTAACCCTAATTGGTTGTTACAATATCCTACCCCAAAATTAAATTGGGAAAACATGAATTTTAAGAGAATGGTATTTTTGTATTTTTGCATCATATTTCAAGGGTGGTTACTTCCCCCCTTCTCCTCAACCTAGATCCGCCTTTGACTACATTGGCCTTGCCTTCGTGGTATTGGATCTCAAGATCATAATCCTTAATGAGTTCTAACCACCTCATTTGCCTCATGTTAAGCTCCTTCTGGGTGAAGATATACTTCAAGCTCTTGTGATCCATGTAGACCTTACAAGTGGAGCCATATAAATAATGCCTCCATGTTTTCAGAGCAAAAATCATAGCAGCCAACTTCAAATCATGGGTGGGATAATTTTCTTCATACGGCTTCAACTGCCTTGAGGCATACGATATCACCTTCCCGTGTTGCATCAGAACACAACCAAGTCCTTTTTTGGAAGCATCACTAAAGATCTCAAACCCACTCGTTCTTGATGGCAATGTTAAAATCGGAGTGAAGTAAGATGCTTCTTGAGTTCTTGAAAAGAGACCTCACAAAATTCATCCCGATGAGACTTCGTTGTTTTACGTATTAACCTTGTTATTGGCTGAGATATCTTCGAGAAATCCTTCACAAACCTTCTATTATAACCTTCCAAACCGAGAAAACTCCTGACTTCCGCAATATTTGTAGGCCCAGGCCATTCAGTGATAGCTTTAATCTTCGCTGGATCAATAGAAACTCCTTATTGTGATATTACATGGCCCAAAAAGGCAACTTTCTCCAGCCAGAACTCACATTTTGAGAGTCTTGCATACCATTTCTTCTCCCTTAGAATATCTAACATAATCTTCAGATGTTGTTCATGCTCTTCCCTCGTCGTGGAATACACCAAAATATCATCTATGAAGACCACCACGAATTGATCTAAGTATTGCTTAAAGGTTCTATTCATCTGATCCATAAAATTTGCCGGAGCATTCGTTAAGCCAAAAGGCATGACCGTAAACTCATAGTGCCCATATCTGGTACGAAAGGCCGTCTTTGGGATGTCGTCTTCCTTGATTCGTACTTGATGATATCCAGTCCTCAAATCGATCTTTGGGAACATACCTTCCCCTTTCAATTGATCAAACAAGTCTTCAATCCTTGGCAATGTATATTTGTTCTTTATGGTCACCATGTCCAGATCCCTATAATCAATACCCAACCTCATACTCTCATCCTTCTTTCGCACAAACAAAATTGGAGCTCCCCACGGCGAAACACTCAATCTTATGTAATACACTTAAAATAAATTTCCAAACTTCATTCTTAATTAACATGGTTTCCCATTACACACACACATGGCCAAAGCTTACATAACAAGACCTAATAAGGTTTCACATAATTTCCTTAGTTCAAAAGTCATCCAATCATCATCATATAATTCTATATACCTTAATTCTCATTGGAATTCAAAAAAATGAACATACACCTAATTAACCTAATTTTGGCTGAAACATAGTCATATCAAATGACTTACGAATTTTCATTAATTCCATACAACTTAACCATGATTTAACCAAGTTAATCATCATGATTTCACATACCAAATTAATCAAGCACATCATATACATACTTTAAGCTATGATAGCTGAATCCTACATATAGATTTCCACCAAACTTACATAATTTTCTTTTACCAAGTAATGGCTCCTTTAACTTCCAACAACTAAATAAACATTTACCAACATCAACCACATCATAAAATTCATAAAAATACCATCAACATTCAGCCATAAAATAGTGAGAAAACCTAGATAATAACTTTAGCATCCAACCGTAGAAATCAAGACATCTCACCTCAAATGGCCTTTCCACCAACTAGAAGTTAATCTTCAAGGTTTAACCATCCAAAATAGTCCACTTTCCTCCTATGAATAGTGACATGGCCGAAGCATAGATAGAGAGAAAACCAAGGATTTAAAGCTCTATAGGATGAACTAGTTATTTGGTTTTGCTCAAGGTTATTAGCTAGCCTTTTTGTGTTGGAACTTTGGTGAGATAATGGCTAGAAATCAAGATCCTCGCCTTTTTATTTCCATAGAGTTAGGCCAAATAACAAAAGGAGAAGAGAAAGAAATGGCTTGAATATAAAGACATCTTGATGACTTGGTGAGTAAGCATTGATACTTGAAGAAGAAACTAAGTAGCTTATTGACCAAGTAAAGAAACTTGGTAATCATGACAAGGTAACTTGAAGAGAAAGTAAGGCAACTTGGTGACAAAACAATAGAAACTTGGTGAGCAAGTAAGGCATCAAACTTGGAAAACAAGACAACTTGATTTGGTGACCAAGCAAAGAAGACTAGAAATAAATAAAGAAGCTTATATAATTCACTTCTTAACAATTCCTATTGATTCTCATTTTTTCTAACCTTAACTCATTTAATTTAATTCTTCTAACCATAATTAGTTAAATCTAATAGCATATTGATTCCTTCATTTTTGCTAAACAACTTAATAATATCATATATTTTTAGTTTAGAACAAGTCTTGTCTATTTGCAAAATGGTCCCTAAACTTATACATATTTGCACTTAGACCCACAAACTTTTAAATAATACTATTTGGGTCCTAACTAACTTGTTAGGCATGAATTGTATCCATATTCTCGTTATCATGCGGATCACATAATTACCTTATCACTATTTCCTTGGACACATACTTGATTTCCGTAAACACTTGCTTGATCCCTTATTTAACCTAACTTGATAGTGATGGTTGTTATAAATATACTCGCGGAATACGTAGTGTAGTTTATAATAATTTGTAAATACAATTTTTGTAAATATAACTTATCCCACACACACATAGGAAAAATGATTTATAATATGACTGTATATAAGCATTGATGTAGTCACCTAAAAACCATGTCGTTTTGGGTGGGATAAAGAAATTTTATGTTCAAAATTAATTGTAGAAAATAAGAATATTATATTTATTTTCACCTTTGTACAGTTATAATTCCCTATGCTTAATGCTTTATATCTATTTACACTTTTGTATGGTTAGGATTCCTCATATTTAATGTTTTCACACTATAAAATGACACAGTTTTATATGACTGCACTAATCCTTAGAAGTAGTCACCGTACATCCGCTAAACCCATATATATATATATATATATATATATATGTATATATATAGATATATGTATATATGTATGTATATATATATATATATGTATATATACATACATATATACATATATATACATATATATGTATATACACACATATATGTATACATATATACATACATATATGTATGTATATATATATATATATGTGTATATAGATATATATATACATATATATACATATATATATCTATATATTGACATAGATTTTTATCAATTTTATCATTACTAATATGTTATTATGTGATTTTAGAATTGTAATGTTACTTTACTATTGGTAATAATTTTGCTAGCAACAATTACTTTAATTTCCCTTGGTGCTAGGAACTTATGGACTTATATTAGTATTTTATTTTTCTTATCATTTATTATGTAACAGTTTTAGTATTAAGATATGAATTAATTGTAATTGGAATTAATTATGATTACGACCAATAATTATTTTTACTGTTTTAATATTATTAATAATTAATGCCATTTTTTGTTACAAAAGTTTGGTTATAAAAAGAAAGTCAATTTAACAAATCAAACCATTTTCACACACTCTCCAATTCCCTACATCTCTTTATTATCATTTTTCTTTTTTTCTCCCATCCTTATCAAATTTTATTGTAACAACCTTCCCCCTTCAGCCGCCAATTATGCCGCTAACTATGATTTCCCTTGTGAATCTCTCTTTTGTGGTAATGGTGGTGGCTACTGATGGCGGTGCTGGTAGGTGCCTAGTGGTGGGAGGTGGTAGCTAATGATAATAGTGGTGGCTGGTAACTCATGTTGATAAGGGGTGATTCTCACATGCCAAGCAAAGTTTTTGACGAGTTAGTTACAAGGGGGGATTCTCACATGCCAAGCAAAGTTTGTATGAGAAGAGCATATGATTTTCATCATTTGAAACATCAATTGGCATTGCACATGTGACAATATTTATTCTTAAATCAAATAAAGTGCTAGTTGTTTAGTATGGTTAGAAAATAGCAAGACATATCCTTACATTTTTTTTGGGGTTGATAAAAATTTGTCTTTCCAGTTTCAGTGGAATCAGTTGTTCCATTCCATAAAATAAAGGAAATGAGTTCAAATGTAGTCTTTCAATTAGTAAAATTAGTCTACAGTGAAAATGAAGATCTTGATTAAGTAAAATGAAATATTTTGCATTTGATGAAAGAAAAAAAAAAGAATGAGCTCATTATGAAATGAAGAAAAAATTATTTAAAAAATAAAAACACATCAATATTAGGAAAAGGAAATTGAATGTCAAATAACCTTGTATAGCAGGTGTATGAATCAATGATTGCAAATGTTCTCCTTGTATAAAGAGTCTTTTTGACTTGTAAGTTGATATCCTGTTAAAAGATAATTTTAAATGGCAATATTTACATAATTTAAAATGAAAAACTGTAAAAATGGCAATTTTCAAGTACGAAGATGGTCATAAAAAAATCACAGGAAATATTTACATAATTTAAAATGAAAAACTGTAAAAATGAAAATTTTTAAGTACGAAGGTTGTCATAAAAAAATCACTGAGTAAATAACTTGTATGATATGCATATCATTTTTTTATTTAAATTCAACTAATCATAAAAACTCTATAGTTTAGGATGAAATTAACCTTTAATAGTAGAGGTTCGATTAAATGATGTTAATGCTCTCCCTCATTTGGTTAATTGAATTGAACAAACTTCCTGATCAAAGGCAGATTCAGTTTGTTGTAAGCCTATAAATATTTTTGGAAAATAAAAACAAAAGACAACGCATTTTTGTTAAAAACGCAAACAACTTTGAGATATACAATGTAACAGACCGTTGTACACCGTTATTGTTAACATTAATTATGATGTTAAGCGCAGTTACAATCACAACAATTCATTTATAAAAATGCGAATAAACTTTTTCCGATTATTACGCGAGCAGTTGAAAACACAAAAAGCGTAATAATTAAAAGCTGTGACCGTAATTGTAAACTCTTGCAGAATACTTATCTATAGTATATTAATAGTTTAATTTAATTATAATATGAAACTAAGGGGTTCCCATAAACCCACTTAGCCAATTTCACACCTTTCCATTTTCTACACATCCGAACAGGGTTCGGTCACTAAATTACTGCGGATGCACAGTGAAAATTCAGTCCCTCCTACCTTGCTATCTTTTTTTATTACTTAATTACCTTTCTAGAAAGCTATCACATGCTTGGTTCCGAGCTCGTTTGCTCCGGTTATCGCCGTTTGAAGTTGGACAAGCAAAACTGCCAACCAACCCCGAAACAACTCCAAACGTCCCTCACTCCTTGAATTTCTGCACCTAAACCACTTGTCCATTTGCTCTCAAATTTTTATACCATAAACCAGACACCTCAATCTTCAATTTGATATATCATAGACTTAATTTGACTAAGAAACTAAGTGGGAATAAATTTCCCAAAACGATCCAAAACAGCCCCCAAGAACAGGGCCAAAACAGGGAAGCAACTTCCCAGGCCTGCACAGGGCTGCGCAACACTCTAAAAATTCCAAGATTTTGACACCATGTAGGGGACATCTCAAGCTTCAAAATGGCGTATGTCACGTCCCTATCGGACCTCTATGGAGGGAGATATGCTCTCCCGAAGTTCACCTAAAATCTGCCAATTCTACAGAAAATTCGCCAGAGTTTCCTTTATGTTTACAAAAATCCCCAATTTGCACTAGTAGTTATGTGACCTCAAATGTACCTAATACTTATTATAAATCATTGGGTGGCACACACAAGGACCAGCAATGCCTTGGGGCTCTTACAATCCAACACAGTTCATATTTTCCTCATACAAATAATCATAAACTTAAAATAGGCCTAAAGCCCTACCATCATAATACATCATGCATCCTTTGTATAATTACAACATTTAACTTGCATGTTACAACTTACAACTTCAAACTTTAAATTAAACTTACAAACTCATACTTTAATTTACAACTTTAACATGAACTTAAAAGTATAAACTACTATGATGATGCTCCATGACTCATCTTATGGGCCTCTTGCCCGCCACTCCTGTGTCACTGCTACCTCCTGAAATAAAGTCCCCGAGACGGGGTGAGATATATGAATATATCTCAGTAACCCAGAGGTTCTGGAGAAAACTCCGCCCAATGCTTCACTGCGATGCATATAAATATTTTAAAACAACATTACTTAAAATGAGATAAAGCAAGGGATTTAGAAAAAAGGGGGAATATCGGAATACAAACTACGACGAAGCGAGCTGGTAGCTACCATACCACACAATGTCCTCGGCATATAAGCCTACGGGTATCATCCAAGGTGTGTTCCTAGAACCACCACCAAGGTACCCCTCCCATCCATATACACCCAAGACTTCCTAGTGTGCTCCTATCCGGATTACACACCACGACCCTGGGTCAACTGGAACTCCCTCTCGGAGACCTATCCAGTGGAAGTCCGGAACTTGCCCGAAGGCTAACTATCTACTGGCTAGTGATCTGGTATATAAGTACCCTCATAAATGCAACATGCATGCTTATGTTGTTCTACACTACTCATACACACTTCCTACCATCACCCTCAACGGGTGTGGTGGAACACACAAGGGGAACAAGCCCCAGTACCAAGAGGTTACCTTAAATATTATTCCACTTAGCTCCGCAGCAGCTTATTCCTCAACTTGTTACACAACAGAATGCCTACACAGAGGGCATTCTCAATCACTTAAAACTCAAACAATACATGATAATTTACAATTAAACATGCATTGATCCAATCTCTTACCTCAATCCACTTGGTCCAGGATCAAGGGCAATCCACTAATTCACTGTTCGGGGTTCAAGTCGACGTACGACAACCTACACAATCATGTACCATCATCAGTACACGTCCATTCTATCAAAACGCGGAAAACATCAAAAACACTCCCTTCACCCTTGTAGGTTCGGCCATCTTAGTGCAATTTAGAGATTTATTTTTCTAAATTTTCTTTCTCATTTTATTATACTTCCATAGGTTGCCAAAAGGCTAATTCAATCGTCGCTTTTCCGTTTTACGTCTTTTACGCAACGTTTGCTAAATATCTCGCTCTAGGTTCATTTATGCCAAATGACACCACTCATTATTTTTCGTTGGTTCTTCCACTTTACAAGCACAACACAACCCATCTAATTACCATTTAAAGCACGAAACATCATCCAAGCAATTTACACAACATAATTTCACCTCTTTTTGCCTAAAGGCCGATTTGCACACTAGCTCACATCCAAGGAATTTCCATCAATTTTAACCACTCCACACCTCATATCATCCTATTTTATCATCATACAATCATACAACAACTCACCAATACACTCCTAACACATTTTCAAAATTCAAAGTCTTGACACCTCAAATTTTCACTAATTTAAAAATCAACATTTTTCCTCAATAATTTTTATTGCATTTCTAGCTTTAATGCATCATTCTAAGACATTATCCTCTAATACACATTTTCCAATTGAGCTCTCTAACATCACACATAATACATGCAAAGTTTATGCCTCAAATTCAAATCACCACATTCAACCAATTAAAATGAAAGAACACTCACCCAAATGGTAGGTATAAGGCTCCTCCTAACAATACTCCACCATTGGAGCACTTAGAAGCTCCAAGAACACAAAATCTCTCACCAAAACCGCGGCTGTAAATGGGGCATATCTCCCCACACACGCGATTTCAAGGCTTGAAAGTGGTACCAATGTGTTTAGGAGGAGTTTACCATCAAGATTCAAGACAAACTTTGTTGAATTTGGTTGAGAAATGGTAGAATTATGAAGAAAAGAAAAAATTGCATAGATGAGGGAGAGGGAGGGGCTGTTGTGCGCATGGAAGAGAGAGAAGAGGGTGAAGAGATGATGAATAGTAAAGGGTGGTGAGGTGGCTTAAGTGAAACTTATGTGGGGTGGGTCCCACGCGATTTAAAACTCATCCGAATTTCCCTCCGATTTCACTAAACGTCCGTAATTTCAAAACTTATTTAGAAACAATAATTTTTAACATTGACCATTGTCCCTTAATTATACTTGATCAGATGAATCCGGAGTTTTCCGGTCATTCGGAGAAAACACTGTTTTAAGCTATTGCGCGCGCCATTGGCACGCTTCCCCAAACTGACTTAATTCCATAAAAATTTATCAAAAATCATATTTCCTTACTCTATAAACCATTTATAATCCATATTTGAAACTTAGAACTCAAAACTCAACTGGCACATTTTACGGTGCAATCGTACCGCGGTATTTTTACCTGCGAAAAACACTATTCACTGATTTTTTTGAATCTTTCCTATCCACTCAATTTTTCGTTCTGAATCCATTTCCAGGGTTATTTTTATCATCTGAGACCTTCAACTCAATTTTTATCTTCCTAGGGTTGTGTGCATGGCTAATTACCGTTTTGCCCTTTCTTTGTATTTTGGCCTAATCTTTAGGATTTTCACTAATTCTTCACTTAATCACTCATTTAACATTTTAATACTTAATTTAAAATTGCGAGGTGTTATATTCACCCCATCTTTTAGAATTTTGTCCGCAAAATTAACATCTTAACGATCTCGTAACACGGGGTGTAATCAGAGAATCTCATTTCTGTGGTATCCATCATTACTTAGTCCTTCAGAAACTTGATAATTTCGGGGATCAGACCCCATAATTCATTATATCTTCACTGTTTCCTTAAATCACTGTTGCTTTTTCGTTAACTGTAGTTCATAATATACTCATTTTACAACTTGTCACTTATGGTGCCACAACCTTTAATTCGCAATATTTTAAGCTCTTCATGGCTTATGGTTACACTTTCACCAATTCATAGGTAATATATGTCCACATTACAATTTTTCTATCTCACTTCATCTCATCCTCATCTTTATCTATCTTTCTGACTCAATGTCATTCCCAAAATCTCTAGTTGTCTCCATACTAGGCTCTACCCGTTCTCATGTACCTCCACTAGTTATTCCTGGAGTATTTCCAACTCACACTTTCTTTAGTACTTAACTCTTTTTGATGTCCTCTCCATTACTGTTACTACTCTTATCATTTCATTGTTTTCTTGGCTTTCACCCAAGCACATACTTTCTAGTTTCAAGGGCACTTTGTCGTTTCCTACAGTTCCGACTCACATTAAATTCTATACTTATATACTTTATTTTTCCTTATCACGTATCTTCACCTCTTCTTAGGTACTCACAACTATATCTTGCTCTTTGTGATACGAAACTAACAATCCTCACAATAGTTTATATTTCCGATTAACCTTTTACGGTTCTTTAACCACAACACACTCCTGAATTTTTCCATCTACCAATTCGTATTCATAATTTATACTCATTGTTAAACTCTTTATTAACTTATCCATCTCAACTTTATCAACTCAGTCAGCTCAACTCCATGACTTAGACCTCTCACAGTCTACACACAACACTCATCAATGACCTCCATATCGAGGACTCATGCTTAATATTTTCACCCACTAACTACTTTCAACTTTCATTCCACTCCAATGTTACAACTTAACCATATGTTCCACTCATTTATACCACTTTATCGAATCATCGTTACTTAATCCTGGATGTCAAACTCGAAACACTATTACCTTATAGCTTTACTAACTTCCACCAAACACCTTGGAACGAATCAGTTTCCAAACTCATTTCACTATTAACTGATGGACCACTCAAATACCATATCTCTCACATACAAGTCCCATCCTATAGGAATCTTTGAAACTTAATTATCAAGCCACATAAAACTAAATCCATCATTGCCACTACTTCTACAATTCGCCATCGGTTGGTATACCAGTCTCTCAGAATATTCAAAGCTACCACAAGCACTCGACCATACGTCATTAGTACCTAGCCAAAACAACATAAACATTATACATTTTCCACACACTTTCCACCATAAGTGGCATATGCAATTATATAACACTCCTCAATCCACTCTATCGGTAAAGCCAAGCTATCCACTTTTAGGTAACCAATTTCAATTCCAGTTTCCAACTATCATTACACATTCGTACTTGACTCCATTACAATTGACCTTTCATTAAGGCTAATAAGCCCCCATTTTAACTCGAACTCTTGATCATCACTAGCCTTCCTAGAAGGGCACTCACTCAATCTGTCAACATCAATCACATTATTATCAATTTCATCATAAGGCGAGAATTCCAACTAACTTACTACCTCACTTGGAGCCGAAATGATTTCATCAGTCTTACTTTACACCCACAATAGTGCTTCACTATCACACTTCGAAATTCTTACACACTATGCTTCACCTCTTATATCCAAATCTGACATACTATTGTCCATTTACAATTACCTGACCTCACATTTTTGCGTTAATCACATGGAAAAACTCTCTCAATACAGTGGGTAACAACATTCACAGGTTTAACCCCTCGAGCTCTTGTTGTCCTAAGGGCCCCAGATGTAATGACCCACCGATCAGAGAATCCACCCATATGATCCATGTCGAAATAATATCTTACCGCTAGCTGTCCCTATTCTAGGAGCATTCCCCATATGTTTCTTCTTTGTGCATTTTCATTACCTATCTATACTACACTGACAGTTACACCAATGCAGAACACTTGCTTGTCTCATATTACTTGTATAAGCTAATCATAGTCTCCAGGAACATAATCCACACGGAGTTACCCATACTATCACGTCTTACAACTTGTACCCAGTGCACAAAGGGATTTATATTCATAATACATCTGTATATAACGGCCAACGTGTACCCAGTACACACCCGATTACATATGGACCCAATCCCTTTTGGCGTCTGTATCATACCCGTGTATAACGGCAAACCTGTTTTGTATTACCACATGGGCTGCCCCCATAATCATAGTAGTAGTATATTAATCATATCACATATAGGTATGGTGCACTGTTTCTTCCTTGACTATCCTTCTCAAAGATTGTTTACTCTTTTACTTTAACTACTCACCTGGCATAATTCATAACATAATTTCTACTCCATGAATCCTACACTTTTCTCAAAGTTCTGTACACCTCTCACATCTCTTAATATAAGTATCATATTTATCATCACACATGGATCTTCTAATCATATCTGCCCAATAATAGAAAACTAACTTCACCTCAATCCTTGCACTGAAATTCACATTAGTCACCGCATCGAAATTCTACCTCAGTCCTTACACTAAAAATTTTACATTAGTCTTTGCGCTAAAATCCTATCCCAGTCCTTGCACTGAAAGCCACTCGTCAGTCCTTGCACTGACACTTACACCTCCGCTCAGTAGCTAATCTTATCATTCTCGTTTTGGCATTACACCCTAGCTTTTTTGCTATACACATAATTTCATACTCTATGCACATTTTATACATCAATTCTTTCGCTAACCACATAATTTCTCACTTTATTGCAACTTAATTCACACATTGACCACATGGTTTCACATTAGGTTGTAACTTAGCTCATTCTCTAATCATATCATCTCACCTTATTGTTATACAACAATAACCCACAAAATCATGCCATCGTTCTAATCCATTGCCTGCTACAGCTCACATAACATACGCTCAATACTACAGAGCAACTCATCAATTTTCCTGATCACTTCCACCCTTGGTGGTTGTAGAATATCTCTTACCTTGAAAGTATCTCTACTCCGTCTATACTCCATATCAAATACCAATGTTTTCACTAGCGTACTACTGTTAGTAGTACATATATATACCACAAGATCATAATTTCTTTACAATTCTCATTACTGTCTTACACATGACTATACATCTCAACCGTCCTATTCATTTATCACTGACACGTCTGCCAATTTGAGTCGACATCCATTAACTACAAAAGTGTCTTCATTGTACAATTATTTTATGCCATCCATGGCAATTCCTTCACTTTTCCTTATGCACATAACACATAATAATATAACACATAATTAGTTCACCTCACCTATATTTAGTCACACTACCTCTTTATGGATTTTAATCCTGTATTTCAACACCTCTTCAAATTAACACTTCACTAACATAATAATTTCAAGTGGTCAAACCCCTTGGGATTATACATCAAATATTCCACTTGCTTCTCTACATTGACCATACCAATTCATTCAAGTGTACACCACCTGTCCTAGTCTCATAACTGCTAATCAAACATAACGTATTTAACTCATACATACGCATATCTGTTCTCATTTCTCAACAATTCCTCAGGTTCTAACCCTCTCACCTTGATGAAGTCTATTCACCAAGTCCACTTGTACATAATTGTCTTACTATACTACACATATACTTGGAATTTCATCAATCTCATAAGCTCATCTCAATTATATGTTTATTATTCACAGTACTACAAAGTTCGTCTATGCTCATATTGTACATATCATAGATTTGTTTACACTTTTACTTATAACACAATCTTCTTTTAAATTTCATCAAGAGTCGGATAAATATTTAAGTCTGTTTTTATTAAGCCTTCTAATATTCATACTTTACTTACTGCCATCTCTTGTCCATGGAGTAGTTAACACTGCAGCCACAACATCAGGCTAAAGACTCACATTCGGTGCTCCAAGGTTACTACACAGGCTTCTTATGATGACCACACATGTAACACAAAGGAATGGGTTGATCAGACCCATACTAAGGAATCACATCTGTAGTAATCGATAAGAATCTACATACAACTATGCAGCACATAACACATCTATATATATTATCAGAGTTCCCTAACAAAACTGCTCTGATAGAATAAAATGTAACAGCCCGTTGTACACCGATATTGTTAACATTAATTATGATATTAAGCGCAGTTACAATCACAACAATTCATTTATAAAAACGCGAATAAACTTTTTCCGATTATTACGCGAGCAGTTGAAAACACAAAAAGCTTAATAATTAAAAGTTGTGACCGTAACTGTAAACTCTTGCGGAATACTTATCTATACTATATTAATAGTTTACTTTAATTATAATATGTCACTAAGGGGTTCCCATAAGCCCACTTAGCCAATTTCACACCTTTGCGTTTTCTAAACATCCGAACAGGGTTCGGTCTCTAAATTACTGCGGACGAACAGTAAAAATTCAGTCCCTTCTACCTTGCTATCTTTTCTTATTACTTAATTACCTTTCTAGAAAGCTATCACATGCTTGGTTCCGAGCTCGTTTGCTCCAGTTATCGCCGTTTGAAGTTGGACAAGCAAAACTGCCAACCAACCCCGAAACAGCTCCAAACATCCCTCACTCCTTGAATTTCAGCAGCTAAACCACTCGTCCATTTGCTCTCAAATTTTTGTACCATAAACTAGACACTTCAATCTTCGATTTGATATATCATACACTTAATTTGACTAAGAAACGAAGTGGGAATAAATTTCCCAAAATGATCCAAAACAGCCCCCAAGAACAGGGCCAAAATAGGGAAGCAACTTCCCAGGCCTGCACAGGGCTGCGCAATGTAACAGCCCGTGTTAACCCGGATTGTTAACATACTATCGTATTAAGCCATGCTTAATTAAAATGCGGAATAACTTTTTCTTTAATTCAATTATGACGTCCTTAACCTTAGCCATCTTGGTTACTTAATCAATTTCATAAAATACTGCATGTATGTAAATTGCAAGACAACTAACTGAAATACCTCGTGTATAATAGATAAGTGAGTATCTAAGTCACAGGACTACAACACATGGCCTGGACCAAAATCCTGATACATTAATACAACTTTAGCTAAAAAGACAATAACAATCCATGTGGCATGGACAAACCCCATGCTCACCAAATAAGGCACAATGCCCAACAACAGTCTCAACATAATCATAGCAGAAAACATAGACAGCAGTCAAATAATCAGCATCCATCATGTCAGCAAAATACAGATAAGTCTAACTCAGCTCTGGCCTCCTGCCACCTGAGCCCTCAACATTACCTGAACCTGAAATAAGCGTCCCCAAACGTGGAATGAGATCTCTAAACAAGAAATCTCAGTAAGGCAAGGGGTCCTCAAGGATCTTTCACCCCAAGCTCACTTACATGTGTAATATAAGTTCAAAAACAGTATTTACAATATAAGTTCCAAAACTATGCAGTGCAACAGATATTCATGCCATGTGTGTTTATACAATCTACTGGCCAGAGAAATGCAGGAATACGTCTATACCCACATAAGTACAAGGAACACCGCTTGCACCTCACCCACAGCCTCACCATCTTGTATGTACCACATACTCAGGCTTACCGTATAGGTGGACATCACATGCATATCATAAAAGCACATTGCATATAATAGCTCAACAGCATTTCCAAAACATCAAAGCATGTAACACAGCACGCATAAACCACATCCCCATGGGACATGGTGGAACCACAACATGGCTAAACCGAGGACACGAAAGCTTACCTTGCAAGCTAGCTATCCAAGCCAAGAGTCCGCACAAACTCAAAGTCCAAACACAGTAGAATCACAATCTGTTTTAGACCAATAATTATATCAATATTCATATTCTAATATTTACAAATTTAAAATAGACATCTTGAGGTTTCCAACGATATACTTTATGTCTCAATCGGAGTTGTATAACTCCGATTATGTTTTATGCAAGGTTCTTACAACAAGCTGAATTTCTAGCAATGGGGGTTGCGACTTCAAACACAAACTCAGAGAAATCCACTTATCCAATGGATCTGAAAATTTACAAGGTTGTAGTCCTATGTGTTAGCTTCATATAGGTCCAAACCTCACTCAATTTAGAGCTTTGTAGCTCGAGATATCACAATTTTACTAAACTAGGTCGCTGTTGTCTCGCGAAGTATTCGATTACTGCATTTTCCCAGAAAAGTATTCGAATACTGATATGCGATCAGCATATAAGGAATTGTAAGATAAAAAGAGGAAGAATGTTACTTAATCTGATACAAGAAAAGGGCAAAATCACTGTTAATTTGTCAAATATCTTAATCTGAAGTTATATACTGATTTTATGTTGATTTCATAGGAGAAATGCACAAATTAGAGCTGAAAAGGACAAAGTGAAACTAAAGGCCCACGCTACGAGCGTGGGAATGGCGCTTGCAGCATCAGAGGATCGCGCAACTGTTGAATTCAGATTTTAAATTCGAAATTTGAATTCAATTTTATTTTAATTAAATCTTTCCGTTAAACGTTTCTGTAATAAATTCATACTTTAATATTTCCGTTATAACATTTATGTAATAAATTGTAAGGTTTCCGTTATACGTTTCGTCAGAAGGTCAAATAAAGGAGCAGGAAGAAAATCAAACAGAAGCTCCACGCTTCAAGCGTTCAATTCAACGCTTGAAGCGTAGGAAAAGACCCAAGACAGTAAGTCTACGCTTCAAGCGTAGAACCCTACGCTTGAAGCGTAGACAAGGAGAAAACAGGCAGAAGCCCCACGCTTGGAGCGTAGATCCTGCGCTCCAAGCGTAGGGTTGAAATGGACAGCTGTCAGTTGCGAGGAAAGGAGAATTCTGAGGTGTATAAAAAGGGCACAAGGCAACCCTAAAGACACACTTTTCATTCTGGACAAATTCTAGGCCATTCGGAGGCGGAAGCTCTGGAGATTGGGAGAGGAATCTCTTCTTCTACCTTTCTGTAGTTCTTGTAGTTGGATGTTTTATTTGAATATTGGATTTTAGCCATGATAATGGTTGGCTAGAACCTCTTTGTTGTGGTTAGGGTCACGAACCCTTGTGAACCCCTGATACAATGGATTGAGTTTTTATTGATATATTTATCTTTTGAATTTCGTTCTATTCTGATCGTATTGTTATTGTTATTATTAGATCCGATCAATCTAGTAAGTGATAATAAATCTGAGGATTAGGGCCAACAAGAGGAATCTGCGGTCTTTTAATCCAGAAAGGGAATAGAACGACGGTATGAACATGATCTAGGGATAGACATGATTCATATTGTAGATGTTTTAATTATCGATCTTTATGCTTGATCTCATATAGGGCACCTCAAGGAATTAGGGTTCTATATGAGATTAAAGGGTTAATTCTTCAAGGGATTGAGAATTAACTACTGATACTTTTATCTGATAATTATCTAATTTCACGATATATATATTAATATTTAACTTAATCCAGAGTAAAAGGTGGGGATCATCGGTGAGTGTTCTCTAACTACAGCGTTTTTCTCATAAATTTCAAACCCTTATTTTGTTGGATTCTTAAAATATTTGAAAAGAATAAAAAACACGTCTTTTATTTTACAAATCAAATTCCCACACAATCCTGACATTCGTGTCAAAAACCTCTTGGAATATTTAATCTTAAAAAGAATAGTTTAATTGATTTAGACACACTCTCTGTGGATACGAACTTTACTTATCATTTTATTACTTGCGCGATTCGGTACACTTACCGATTCACGTCAAGTTTTTGGCGCCGTTGCTGGGGAGTGTTTTTCTAAAATCAATTAATCTTGATTTTAAAGATTAAATTGTTTTTATTTTTTTTTAATTTTATTTTTGTTTTGAATCTGTGCTACTAATCTTTTCTCTGAAGTTGTATGCAAAGCAGTGCTTTTCTAAGGAGAAACGAACGAATTGCTCAAAGAGAGAAGGAAAGAAAAAGGGCACAGACAACTCCCATTCCAGTAGCTGAAACCCTAGAGATGGCTGCCCCTAATCAGAATGCTGATCCTAGGATGAACACCATCCTCACGCCTATCTTTAACAGGCCCAATGCTGGAATTGTTCCACCAGAACTTGGGAACAATCAATGGGAGCTCAAGTCCAACATCATTCAGTTGGCCGAGAGAGAAAAGTATGGAGGAGAGGACAATGAAGATCCTCACAGATTCGTTGACAAATTTTTACGAATCTGTGACTCTACAAAGCCTCCACATGTTTCTGATGATGCAATACGATTGAGACTTTTTCCTTTTTCTGTTAAGGGAAAAGCTCTTGATTGGGTAGAAAGACAACCTGCTGATAGCATCATCTCTTGGGAAAACTTGTCTGAAAAATTCTTTGCAGAGTTCTTTCCCATGGAGAAATACAACAACATGGTAAATGATATCACCTCCTTCAAACAACAAATGGGAGAGACCATCTGCGCTTCTTGGAATAGATTCAAGGCCCTCATGAGAAAGGTTCCTCATTATAACCTATCTCAAGGGGACCAAGTGAGAATCTTTTTCAATGGTTGTCTACCGGAGACGAAACTGGTTATTAATACTGCAGCAGGTGGTTCTTTGGGTGATAAGCTAGCTTCAGAGTCATATCATCTGATTGACAAGTTAGTTAAAAATGAGAATGAAACATCTACAAGGACAGGAAAAAGGGAAGTAGTGCCACTCAATGATAATAATGCAATGCTGGCAGAGCAAAAGTTGTTATCACAACAGATGTCTAATCTGAATGCAAAGTTTGAGAGGATGCAGCTTTCTAAAGTTCAAGCAAGTGCAGTTGTTCTTGACAGTGAATATTGTCATGAAGATCATGACACCAATGCTTGTTCTACATTGATGTCTTCAGATTCTGCTCAACAGTTGCAGGTAAATGGCATTTGGTATGATCAGCGCCCTAATCAGCAAAATTTCTCAAGGAATCAGAATAATTCTGCTGGCGGTAATAGTTACCAAAGGAAGAGTTATCAAGGTACTGGTTTAGATATGACATCTGACAACTATCTAAAGCCACCACCTCTTCCAAAAAGAGAGCCTTCTGACCTGGAGCGTTTAGTAGGAACATTAGCACAAAGTACTAATGCTTTCATGGAAGAGAGTAAGGCTAATCAAAAAAGTACCAATGCTTTCATTGAGGAAAGTAGAGCTGAGTCCAGACACTAAAGCTTCAATCAAGAACCTGGAATATCAGGTTGGTCAACTTGCCCAACAGTTATCTGATAGAGCTCCAGGTACCTTTCCTGGCAATACTACTACCAATCCCAAGGAAAATTGTATGGCAGTTATAACTAGAAGTGGGAAAGTGGTATCATCCCCACCAAAACCTATAGAAGAGGAAGAGAAGGTTGAACAGGAGGAGAAATCTGAAAAAGAAACTGAAAAGTCTCCTGAAATATTGAAACCGGCTGATGATGTGAAGGAGCCAGCTACTCTTCCAAAAGAAAAATTTGAACTTAGTGAAGAGTATCTTATGAAAATGGCACCTTATCCTGGAAGGTTGAAGCCAGAATTGAAAGCAAAAAGTTATGACAGATTTCTTGAGATTTTCAAGAAGTTGCATGTGAACATTCCGTTTGCTGAAGCATTGGCTAATATGCCAAATTATGCAAAATTCATTAAAGATCTCCTCTCCAGGAAGCATAAACTACAAGAATGTCAGACAATTGCACTTACTGAGAAGTGCAGTGCTATTATCACTAGGAAGTTTCCTCCTAAACTTCGTGATCCTGGAAGCTTCAACATTGAAATTGAAATTGGAGATACAAAGATTGGCCAAGCTTTGTGTGATTTAGGGGCGAGCATTAATCTGATGCCCTTATCTGTCTGTAAAGCCTTGGGGATTACTGAATTGAAGTCTACTTTGGTTTCTCTTCAGCTTGCTGATAGATCCTTAAGGAAGCCAAGTGGTATAGTCGAAGATGTCCTTGTAAAAATTGACAAGTTCATCTTTCCGGCTGATTTTATTGTGCTTGATATGGAGGTAGAAAATGAAATGCCTCTCATATTGGGTAGACCTTTCCTAGCCACAGCCCGTGCAATGATTGATGTTGAAAACGGGAAGCTTGAACTAAGGATGAATGATGAGACCGTTACCATCAATGTCTTTGATTCTTTAAAACAGTCTTCTCACAAAGATGATTGTTTTAGTCTGGAAATCTTAAAGGAAAAGCAAAGTATAGCGGTTGAAGTTTCTAGAAAAGCAGATGATGAAAATGGTGCCACGAAGGTGGAGTTGAAGGAGTCTCCTAAAACTTTAAGAGATATCTTCTTGTGTAACAAGGTAGTGACTGAAGCACTGAAGGAAGTAAAGACTGAATTGAAAGACAAAGATCCCTCTGCTCATACCAATAAAATTCTAAATGAGGATGATGGCAAACATGAGAAGAAACCCCAAGGGAGGAGTCATCCTACAATGAAGAAGGTAGTGAGAAAGGAGGTGATCAAACTCTTTAATAAGAATTGGAAGAGACACCGGAAGCTAAAGTTTGACAAGAGACATAGAGATTCTATCTCTCAGAAGAATCAAAGCTTCAAAGAGTTTCTAACATGGCTCCATGGTTTGGGCCAAATCTGGGAATGGTGGCTCCAAACACCAAGGCAGCCAATACCACCAGATCCTTCAATTGCTGAGTCATCCCACGCTGCTGAGTGGGATGACATGGAGGTTTGACTTTATCTCCTTGCTGACGGAGATTTTGTATATTAGTTTATTTTTCTGTTTTGTATTTTAGTTAGTATATTTTTCTCTGATGTTTTAATGTGCGCATTATAGTCTCTTCTATATGCCACTGTTTGTTCCATTGTGCAGGTTTTCCTTCTTGTGGTTTAATTATTGCTGAGGACAGCAATGCTCTAAATCTGGGAATGGTGGGCTTGCGCCTTAGAACTGCAATTCTTCTATCAGGGAAGATATCCTAACTCTTTTCATTTTCTTAGTTATTTTTTATAGTTATTTGGTGTGCCATTAAAAAAAAAATGTGTGTTTTGAACAAATCCCAGGTTTAAATGTGCTCATCTTGTTAATGTACATGATTAAATTCTTGGAATATATTGTATGACTTTCTGACATAACATTGCAAAGGCATAATTAGATTGCATGATTGCTCATTTGTCTGAATTAATATTGTGAAATTCTGATAATGTCTGAGGTCAATTTTCTTGAGTCTGCATTGATACCATAGCTGTGAGGTTTTGAGCCTAAACACTGAAATTTTTGTTGAGAGGTCTCACTGTTGTAATACTCTAGAACTTGATTTGTTTCTCTATTATGCATGCATTGATTGATATGATAAAAGCATTTTGTTCTTAATTGCTATTGGCCAAAATAACTCACCTGTATGAGATTTTCCCCTTGCTAGCCCTTTGAGCCTGAACTTAATTCTTGATAAATGACCTGTGGCCTGATTGATGGCTTAGCCTATATCCATTTTTCGTGACTTACCTTGATTGAGATTGAATCATTGAATGTGTTGAAAATAAAATAAAGAAATTGAGGTAAGCTCCACAAAGGTCAAGTGATTAAGGGATAAAAAAAAAAAATCATCTATGCCCTTATAAAAAAAAGAAGGAAAAGAGTAAAAGGTGGGCTGGAAGGAATTAATTCCCGAAATTCTGTGGGGATGTTAGTGGAGCAAAAATCATTAAATTGAATGTGTTAAAGTGAAATAATATCAGTTTTCAATCTCATTGTTGTTTGAGCTACTATCCATATATTCCTACCCTATTACCCCGGCCAAATTACAACCTGTGAAGTCCTTTTGATCAATTAATGCATGTGTGTGATTCTTCATTTTTAAGAATTTTTTAGAATATGATCAAGCCTATGGTAGTGTTATAGCTTTGAGTGATTGAGTGCTCATTATACCCTTAAACACTGAGTGTTGAGTGAATATTATTTATCTGTGTGAGGGGTAACCAATGTAGACTTGTATCTCTAAGAAGCTGAAGACATTATTGGGAGTTTATGATGTTGAGTCAGGCATGCATGGCATATTGTGTCTGAGAGTGTCTCTGGAATGTTATTTTGGATTAATTAAATATGTCCTGGACTGAGTCTTTTACATTGCTGGGGACAACAACGTTTAAATCTGGGAATTATTTGATATGCGATCAGCATATAAAGAATTGTAAGATAAAAAGAGGAAGAATGTTACTTAATCTGATGCAAGAAAAGGGCAAAATCACTGTTAATTTGTCAAATATCTTAATCTGAAGTTATATACTGATTTTATGTTGATTTCATAGGAGAAATGCACAAATTAGAGCTGAAAAGGACAAAGTGAAACTAAAGGCCCACGCTACGAGCGTGGGAATGGCGCTTGCAGCATCAGAGGATCGCGCAACTGTTGAATTCAGATTTTAAATTCGAAATTTGAATTCAATTTTATTTTAATTAAATCTTTCCGTTAAACGTTTCTGTAATAAATTCATACTTTAATATTTCCGTTATAACGTTTATGTAATAAATTGTAAGGTTTCCGTTATACGTTTCGTCAGAAGGTCAAATAAAGGAGCAGGAAGAAAATCAAACAGAAGCTCCACGCTTCAAGCGTTCAATTCAACGCTTGAAGCGTAGGAAAAGACCCAAGACAGTGAGTCTACGCTTCAAGCGTAGAACCCAACGCTTGAAGCGTAGGAAAAGACCCAAGACAGTAAGTCTACGCTTCAAGCGTAGAACCCTACGCTTGAAGCGTAGACAAGGAGAAAACAAGCAGAAGCCCCATGCTTGGAGCGTAGATCCTGCGCTCCAAGCGTAGGGTTGAAATGGACAGCTGTCAGTTGCGAGGAAAGGAGAATTCTGAGGTGTATAAAAAGGGCAAAAGGCAACCCTAAAGACACACTTTTCATTTTGGACAAATTCTAGGCCATTCGGAGGTGGAAGCTCTGGAGATTAGGAGAGGAATCTCTTCTTCTACCTTTCTGTAATTCTTGTAGTTGGATGTTTTATTTGAATATTGGATTTTAGCCATGATAATGGTTGGCTAGAACCTCTTTGTTGTGGTTAGGGTCACGAACCCTTGTGAACCCCTGATACAATGGATTGAGTTTTTATTGATATATTTATCTTTTGAATTTCGTTCTATTCTGATCGTATTGTTATTGTTATTATTAGATCCGATCAATCTAGTAAGTGATAATAAATCTGAGGATTAGGGCCAACAAGAGGAATCTGCGGTCTTTTAATCCAGAAAGGGAATAGAACGACGGTGTGAACATGATCTAGGGATAGACATGATTCATATTGTAGATGTTTTAATTATCGATCTTTATGCTTGATCTCATATAGGGCACCTCAAGGAATTAGGGTTCTATATGAGATTAAAGGGTTAATTCTTCAAGGGATTGAGAATTAACTACTGATACTTTTATCTGATAATTATCTAATTTCACGATATATATTAATATTTAACTTAATCCAGAGTAAAAGGTGGGGATCATCGGTGAGTGTTCTCTAACTACAGCGTTTTTCTCATAAATTTCAAACCCTTATTTTGTTGGATTCTTAAAATATTCGAAAAGAATAAAAAACACGTCTTTTATTTTACAAATCAAATTCCCACACAATCCTGACATTCGTGTCAAAAATCTCTTGGAATATTTAATCTTAAAAAGAATAGTTTAATTGATTTAGACACACTCTCTGTGGATACGAACTTTACTTATCATTTTATTACTTGCGCGATTCGGTACACTTGCCGATTCACGTCAAATACTGCCCGAAAAGTATTCGAATACTTCTTTGACAGAATGCAGAAAACTGAGTTTTAAAGGTAAAATTGACCTCTAATGATCCAAACTCGATTTGGAGTCCAAGAACTCCTTAAACAGATGTTTATTAACATGCTATGAACCCAGAAACACATTCCTTTTATCAAATGGTTCAAGTTACGATTTTTAATTGTTTAAACAAGCTTAAAATCATCAAAAGACAAAGAGGTGTTCATGGTATACCTCTAAGCTCCAAAAATCCGAAAATGAGACAGCAAGGAGGTCTCCAATACAGCACCTAGGTTCTGACTTCACCAAAGAACGAAAATGCCCAACAAGCTTGGACCTTTCATCATCAAAATGGTTCCTTGAAGCACTAAAGGTTGCTTCTTGGACCTTAAAATGCCATGATCATGACCTCCACTCTTCTCACACAAAGAACTCAGCCCCCACAGCCATACACAGTAGCTAGACACTCTCCCAAAGGTCACTCCTTACTCTCACCAAGCACAAGCACACTCACCCTAAGTGTTAAAGAGAAGAATGATGAGGGAAATGGTCTCAAATTCAAGAAATGGTGAAGGAGAAGGCAATGGGACAGTAACCACTATGCAGCCACCCAAGGGAGTCACGTAGAGGCTGGAGGTTTGTCTAGGGTTTTGTGCAAAATGCACATATATAGCCACTTAAGTCATAACACGCAGTATTAGCCTTAATAGCAACGCAAAAGATCTTGACCCCAAACTTTGGAATCTAGACCTACACATTTTTCTAGGATTTTTCATATTTTTATTTTATTTTTCGGAGCACCTTTCCGGTACGCGCTTTTCCATAGCCAGTATCAGTTCTGGCATCAGATTACATTATTTTGACTTGAAACTTGTTTTACAAGTCCTACATAATATTCTAGTAATTATCATGCATTCGTTATAATTTTCCGGGATACTTTTCCGGTACGCATTTATACCGGGTAGCAGAACCGGTATCTGCGCTTTTCTTCCAAAAAGCGACTTTCAGCATTTTTACCCACTCAATATAATTATTCAAGCCAAATAATGATTATTAAGGTCAATTATGGAATCATTCCCTAATTATCATAATTAATTCACTAATTACCTTAATTAGCGGTGCGGGTTCTTACATTCACCCCACCTTTTTAAGGATTTTGTCCTCAAAATTAGAAACATACCTGTCTCGAAAGTCGGGATACTGCCAGAGAAGCTCATCCTCTCGCTCCCATGTGCACTCCTCGGGACTACGCCCAGTCCACTGCACCTTGACCATCGGAATAGTCTTGCTTCTAAGCTGCTTCTCGCCTCGATCAAGAATCTTGAGTGGTCCGACAGGAGTCTTTAGGTTCTCCCGAACCTCCACATCATCCGGTTGCACCACGTGCGAAGGATCTGCTATATACCTCCGAAGCTGAGACACGTGAAACACGTCGTGGATGTTGGCTAAGTTCGGAGGTAAGGCAACTTGATAGGCAACAGGTCCTACTCTACCAAGGATCTGGTAGGGCCCAATAAATCGCGGGCTCAACTTCCTCACTCCGAGTGCCCGTCCAACACCGGTGACAGGTGAAAGTCTCACAAACACGTGCTCACCCTCTCTGAACTCCAGTGGATGATGCTTGACATCGTAGTAGCTCTTCTGGCGATTCTGCGCCTGCTTCAACTTTTCCCTGATCATCTGGATCTGCTGGGTAGTATCTTGGACAAAGTCCAAGCCAAATAGCTCTTTGTCTCCAACCTCGGACCAGCAAGTAGGAGTCCGACACCTCCTACTGTACAGCGCCTCGTAGGGTGCCATGCCCAGACTAGCATGAAAACTGTTGTTGTACGAGAATTCTACCAACGGAAGGTACCTATCCCATGCAGAACCTTGTTCCAACGTGCAAGCTCTCAACATGTCCTCCAATGTCTGGATGGTCCGCTCAGTCTGTCCGTCAGTCTGAGGGTGATAGGCGGTACTCAATCTCAGCTGTGTACCAAAAGCCTCCTGCAGTGCCTCCCAGAACCGAGATGTGAACTTCGGGTCCCTATCTCTGATGATACTCTCGGGAACCCCGTGAAGCCTCACAATCTCGCGGGCGTATAGCTTGGCCAACTGCTCTGTAGTGAAGCTCACCTTCACTGGAAGAAAATGGGCAGACTTGGTCAATCTGTCCACAATGACCCAGATAGAGTCGCAACCAGCCTGAGTCTTAGGCAATCCTACTACGAAGTCCATGGAAATACTCTCCCACTTCCACTGTGGAATCTCAAGAGGTTGAAGTTTACCAGACGGTTTCTGGTGCTCAATCTTCACTTTCTGACATATAAGGCACTCTCTTTGCACTTGCGCCTCTTTAATCTTTTCCATCAGCTCATTAATCACTTTTGTTGTTTCCAACTCAAGTAGTGCGCCCCCAAACAAGGAGTTCACTCTCAAGTCTCTGAACTTTTCGATCACCTCATAGTCGCTCATCATCAAGCTGGATAAGCTCACGGATTTCCGACTCAAAGCATCGGCTACCACATTGGCCTTGCCAGGATGATACCTCAACTCAAAGTCGTAGTCCTTCAAGAGCTCCATCCATCTCCGCTGTCTCATGTTCAACTCCTTCTGGTCAAACAGATATTTCAGACTCTTGTGGTCAATGAATACAACAAACTTCATGCCAAACAGGTAATGCCTCCAAATCTTGAAAGCAAAAACAATAGCTTCCAACTCCAAGTCGTGAGTCGGGTAGTTCTCCTCATGAGGTTTCAACTGTCTTGAAGCATAAGCAACAACTTTTCCTTTCTGCATCAACTCACAGCCTAACCCCTTTCCTGAGGCATCGCAATATAACTCAAACTGCTCCGCAGGATCGGGAAGGACTAACACAGGAGCAGTAGTCAGTCTCTCCCTCAACTCCTGGAAACACTCCTCACACTCATGTGTCCACACGAATGGAGTCTCCTTTCGGGTAAGGCGAGTCATCGGTAGCACCATTTTGGAGAATTCCTCTATGAACCTCCTGTAGTACCCTGCCAAACCTAAGAAGCTTCTCACTTCTGTAACCGTCTTGGGCCTCTCCCAATCCATCACGGCCTCAATCTTGTTAGGATCAACTGCAACTCCATCAGCAGAAATCACATGACCCAGAAATTTCACCGCCTTGAGCCAAAACTCACATTTTGACAGCTTAGCATATAGCTTTTTCTCTTTCAACACTTGCAAAATAATCTTCAAGGGCTCAACATACTCCTCCTCTGTCTTGGAGTAAATCAAGATGTCGTCAATGAAGACGATCACAAACTGATCCAGGTACGGCTGGAAGATCCTGTTCATGTAATCCATGAACACTGCGGGTGCATTGGTGAGTCCAAACGGATCACCAAGTACTCATAATGCTCGTACCTCGAGCGAAACGCTGTCTTTGGGACATCCTCCGGCTTTACTCGTATCTGATGGTAACCGGACCGGAGATCAATCTTGGAATATACGCAAACACCCCTGAGCTGATCCAGCAAATCATCAATGCGTGGAAGGGGATACTTGTTCTTGATTGTCACCTTGTTCAACTGTCTGTAGTCGGTGCACAACCGCATAGTCTCATCCTTCTTTTTCACAAAAATAACCGGTGCTCCCCAAGGAGACACACTCGGAAAAAATAAAATCTTTCGCTGAGAGCTCCTCAATATGCTTCTTCAGCTCTGCCAACTCCGGTGGCGACATCCGGTATGGAGCCAACGATATAGGCCCCACACCAGGCAATAAGTCAATAGAGAACTCTATCTCCCTCTACGGTGGAAACTCAGGAATCTCCTCGGGAAACACCTCGAGGAATTCCCTCACCACAGGAATTCCAGTGAGATCCTCCTGTGTCCCACTCACCAAACCTCCCAACATAACATAGCCAAATTCCCCTGCTCTCAAGGCCCTCCTCGCCTGCAGGACTAAAATGAACGGTGAGGAACTGGCTGTGGACCCACCCGGAGACATCACCACTCTCTTGGCACAGCAATCAATCAATGCACAATTTCTGGATAACCAATCCATGCCCAGAATAATCTCCAAGTTGGCCATCGGCAATCCTATCAGATCTACCGAGAAGTCACGGCCATCCCACTGAAACGCTACATCGCGATGAACAGTGGAGGTTAAACATTTTTCTCCAGTGGCGGTGGTCACCCGCATCGATGGATAAAGCACATCACTGGGCAACTCAAGCCCCACAGCAATAGGGGTAGCAACAAAAGAATGCGTTGCCCCAGAATCAAACAATACATCAACAGCTGACCCACCAATGGTAACAGTACCTCTGACCAGGTTCTGAGCTCTGTCCGACTGCTGACGATCAAGGGTGTACACTCGCCCCGTAGTAGGTGGCACTGCTGGTGCCCCAGTAGGAACCATCTGCAATGGTACAGCCTGCACTGCAGCAACTCTCGCCGTCGGGCAATCTCTGGAATAGTGGCCCTCCTTGCCACACTGGAAGCATATCAATTGGCCGGTAGCACACGGTCCAAAGTGTGACTTCCCGCATCCCGAGCATCTGGGAGCAGGAGATCTAGCTGCGCTCCCCTGAGCAGAAGTCCTCTTGAACTGGTTCGGCGCTTGCCGAGCTGCCATCTGTTTACCCTTTCCCTTGTTCCCAAACTTCTTGTCTCGCCAAGAAGTGGAACCACCAGCTACCTTCATCGTCGTCGTCGTCGTCTCATCCGTCTTGGCCTTCTTGGCCTTACTCGTGCTGTAGAAGTCCTCAATATCACGACACTGCTGAACTAGTGTCCCAAAATCTCTGGAAGCAGACCCAGCTAAGTAACCAGCAATATCCTCACTAAGTCCCCTGCGGAACTTAGCCACCAAGAATGTAGGAGTAGGCCTCGCCATCCTGAAGTGTGAAAACTTCACCAGCTCGTTAAACTTGGCCAGGTACTCGTCGACTGACAATGAGCCCTGAACCAAACGGTCAAACTTCCCTTGCTTCCTCTCCTGTGCATCATACGGGAAATACTGACCCAGAAAACACTCCTCAAAGAACGGCCACGTCATCACACGGCCCTGCATCTCGTAGATGAGAGAAATGTTGGTCCACCACTCATGGGCCTCGCCCTCCAGCATGTAAGTGGCAAACATCAGCTTCTGCGGATCGGTACACTGCATGATCCGGAAGATCTTGTCCAACGCCTGTAACCATCTGGCAGCAGCAATGGGATCATATGATCCGTCGAAAGAAGGTGGCTTATGCTTGCGGAAAGCATTCAGCCTGTGGTCGATTTCGTCACGATCCTCAGCAAATACGGGTATGGTCTGCAAAGCCCCCGTCAAATGACTGCCCTCACCCATCTGACTCTGGGTGTCCTCCTGTTGACTAGGCGGAGGTGGAGGCGGTGGCGGCGGTGGAGGTGGTGGAGGACACTGGCCAGCAGCAGGACCAGCCCTCAACTCCTCCAACATGACCCTCATCATAGTCATGTTGGCCATCCGGTTCTCCTCCAGAACCTCAGCAGTGGCTCGCCGGTTCGCCTCTCTGATAGCGTCCAGCATCGCCTGGTTTGCCAATCTCGTGGCCTCCTGGTCGGCTATACGGGCCTCCTGCATCTCGGCTAATGCAGCCAGGATAGGATCCGATTAATCCTCACTCATACTAGGGTTCCTCCTCGGTGGCACCATGACTTTGCACAAGTTACACAAAGAATGAGTTGATCAGGCCCACACTATGTAGTCATATATGCATCATCATAATACACATCAATCAGAGAGAACACAAAGTAGACACGCAACGAAACATCCTAAGTTATTGCAATACATACAGGCTTTTCCCTAGAAAGCGCTCTGATACCATAAAATGTAACAGCCCGTGTTAACCCGGATTGTTAACATACTATCGTATTAAGCCATGCTTAATTAAAATGCGGAATAACTTTTTCTTTAATTCAATTATGACGTCATTAACCTTAGCCATCTTGGTTACTTAATCAATTTCATAAAATACTGCCTGTATGTAAATTGCAAGACAACTAACTGAAATACCTCGTGTATAATAGATAAGTGAGTATCTAAGTCACAGGACTACAACACATAGCCTGGACCAAAATCCTGATACATTAATACAACTTTAGCTAAAAAGACAATAACAATCCATGTGGCATGGACAAACCCCATGCTCACCAAATAAGGCACAATGCCCAACAACAGTCTCAACATAATCATAGCAGAAAACATAGACACCAGTCAAATAATCAGCATCCATCATGTCGGCAAAATACAGATAAGTCTAACTCAGCTCTGGCCTCCTGCCACCTGAGCCCTCAACATTACATGAACCTGAAATAAGCGTCCCCAAATGTGGGGTGAGATCTCTAAACAAGAAATCTCAGTAAGGCAAGGTATAATAACCCTAATTATATAACTTTTAAATTAGAGAGTTATGATGAGGACCTTATGGTCATAAATAGAATGAGAATGAAATTCTAAGAATTTGGATACCCATATTGAGGGTATTCTGAACAGTTGAGTTTTGATCTGTTATTTTTGACTGCTGATGCAGTAACAGTCAGTAGAATAGCTTCAAGAGAGCAAATTATGGTTAGAGATCTAATCTAATGATATAAACATCATGAATGAGGTTAGGATATGATTTGATGAAGATTGATACCCATATTGGGGTATTTTTGAAAAGTCTCTTTTGCCGGGTATTTTGTACTGCTGTAGCAGCAGTCGGTAGAATCCCGAAACGGGACAAAGGTGAGAAAATGGAAATAAAGACCAATATATGCCTAACAAGTCATAATTAGACCAAAAATGTTAAAGTTAAGATGATTATGAAATCCGGGTACAGTTAAGAACACCGGTAAAGACTATAGTGCAATTAAACAACTGTTAGTGGATCTGTGATCTACTAATCAAATTTTTAAGTTATGAATATGATAATTAGAGAAAATTAATGTTAAGTACTTAAAGTTAGAGTTTTGGGAGTTTTCGGGTAAAAATTTGACGACGGATCAGTTAAAAATTACACTGGGTCTCACTAAAGGACGAATGCCACTTAAGTGACATGGAAACCCTAATTAGGGCACCTTCCCCTCTCATTTCAAATCTGAATCAGCCCCCCTTCTCACTTCTCTCTCTAAAATTCAAACTTCAAATTTTGCTCTCACTTCTCTCTAAGATTTCATCTCCAAAACCTCACCAAATCACCAAACCTTCTTCATCAAAGTTGTTCCTCTCATCATCCTCTTCAAGAATATACCATTTTTGTTGCTAGAAACCAAAATTTCGTGGTGACTCACCTTCCATACAGCCATGGTGTTGACAAGTTCAAGCCTTAGAGATGATGTTTTGAGTTCTCTTTGAAGAACACTCCGTTGGTGCTTGTCTACTTGAGTTTTAGTGTAAGTATCTTGAATCTTTTTCTTGAAAAATCCCACCTTTGAGTTGTGTTCTTGAGTTCTAACTTTGAGTCTTTCTTAAAGGTGTGTTCTTTGTGGAAAAGATGCATCCTTGCTTGAGAAAAGTGGAAGCTTGAGGCCTTGGAGCTAACTTGAAGAAGTAAGCATGATTACTTGGAGAAATGTTGACAAAAATGCTTTCCCATCCACCTATATGATTCAGCCATCATGAGTTTTCTATGGGGTTGATGTTTTAATTTGATAAAAATGTGTTCTTGATGGTCTAAAGTATGGATAATCATAGGTGGAACCATGGGAAAGGTTAAAAATGCAACCTTTAACCTTAAGAACACTAATTATGACTAAGGAATGGATTTGAACCCTAATAATACCACTTAATCAAATCTGCCCTAAATAGTATGATTAGGGTTTTATGTTTAAAATTTAATTAGATGATGGATTAGTTGACTAATTAAGTGTAGGACTTAATTAACTAATGAAATGACTAAGAAATAGACTTAAAAATACTAATATTAACACATAAACAATTCAGCCATGTAGGCTTAAGGTAGGGTCACTATGTTAAAATTAATATTAAGACCTCATTAGGATATTAATTTAGTGGTTAAGTGAAGTGGACCTTGCATAATACACTAATTAAGGATTAAACTCTAAAATTGGACTAAAGTAGGGTTTAGTTACACTAATTAAGTAATTAGTAAAATTTAAGTATCATGACATAATGAGACTAATGATATTTCATAATCGGACTTAATAATAGAAAAATCCAAGAATTAATGTGAATTAGGATTTATAATAAAAAGTAATTAAGGTTTGTTAAGTAAACACATTTAAGGCTAGATAACCAGTTTTTAGGCAAAATTGGGAAGAGCATATCTCCCTCCACAGAGGTCATATAGGGTTGTGCCTTATATCAAATTGAAGATTGAGATGTTATCTATGTGGTGTCAAAATTTGGTATCAATTGAAGATGTATTCCATTCTGTATGTTCGTTTGAGTGAGGACTGCACAGGGAGGCCATGTACAGGGGCGCTGTACATGGCTGCAACTTCTACGAATTGTTTCTCCCTCTGTGCTTACTCAAATTAGTCCCATAATATTTCGAATTAAAGATAAAGGTATCTAGTTATCTACATAAAAATTTGAGAGAAATTGGTTTAGTAGATTTTCCAGAATCGCAGTATTAGAGTATATGAGATATAAGTATTCAAATGTAATGGATCACGGTTAAGTTGCTGTTAGATAGGTGCTTGCTGTTAGGATGGTTGTAACAGTAGTTAGTTTCTGTTTCTATCTTTCCACTCTTTACGGAATTAGTTGCAACAATAAGCAACTGATCTCTCTGTTAGCTTTGGACTATAAATGGTCCCATTGTACATTTCTCTAATGAGCTTTTCTTTTCTGTAAGTTTACTAAAGATGAATATCAGTGTTCTTACAAATTCTCTGTCTACTATCTCCTTTGCTTAATCATTTTCGTTCTCTTTATGGTATCAGAGCTCCTTTTCTTGGGGCCCTGATCTGTTCTCTTTTCTTTCATGGCTTCCGCAACACCAGTAGCTCCTGCAACCTCCTCTTCATCTTCTCCTCATACCTCTCATGATTCAAGATCGCCTATATTCTTTAATACTCAACTATCAGTGAAATTGACTAACAAAAATTTTCTTTTGTGGAAACAGATAGTTGAACCACCAATCATAGCACATCAACTAGAACAATTTCTAGTTCATCCTCGTATTCCACTGCGTTTTCTGTCAGATGACGACTGTGTAGTTGGAAGAGTCAATCCAGAATTCATTGAGTGGGAGAAGACAGATAAGATGCTTCTTACTTAGCTTCAATCTACTCTTTCAGAAGAAATCATCAATAAAATACTTGGAGTGCGTCAGTCTCATCAAGCATGGGATCGAATTCACAAATATTTTGACTCAGTGACCAAAGCAAAGGCAAATCAAGTGAGTTCTGAACTCAAAAATATCAAGAAAGGTGATAGAACTATTGAAGAATTTCTTGCTCGAGTGAAAGCTCTTGGTGACACTCTAATTGCAATTGGTGAACCTTTTACTAATAAAGAATTGATTCGCACGGTTCTTGAAGGACTACCAGAAGAGTATGGTCCTTTCATTACTTACTTCAGAGGCAGAGATTCAAGTAGCTTTGATGATCTAGAATCACAAATTTTAGCTCAAGAAGCTATGCTTACAAAGTTTCAATCTGATGCATTGAGTGTTAACTCCATCAATGTGGCTCATACTCCTTCAGTGCACAATCAGATGCAAGATTCAAATCCTGCTCCACGGGTTTCATATCAAACACACTATAGACCACAAGGACCAATACTTTCTAACTCTTATGAACAAGGTAATGGTTTCAGAAATTTTCCACAGCAAAATCGTGGTGGTTGGCGTGGTGGTAGAGGACGCAGTCGAGGTGGCAGAAGCAATGGTAGATTTTTTTTTACATGTCAACTTTGCAAGAAGAATGGTCATGAAGCTTCAAGTTGTTGGTGGAGGTACAACACAGGTTCTACACCATTGGCACAGTCCTCTCAATTTCCAGTTGCTGCTCATCCTTCTCCCTTTCCTGCTTCATCACACTTAACAGTATCACAAGCTTCCTCCAATCCTAATTGGAACTACTTACATGCTGTTCCTGGAGCTTTTCAAAATGCTGGTACTGGACCTTTTCCAAATATGCAGTCTCAAGCCAATTTTTCACAAGCTGGTAATGTACGTGCCTCTGCTGGATCTTCAAACAATCAAATGAACTTGGACTGGTACCCTGATTCAGGAGCCTCTCATCATGTCACAGCCAACCCAGCAAATCTGATGCAAGGCACCTCTTATGATGGTCCAGAACAAATTTTTGTTGGTAATGGACAAGGTTTGTCTATTTCCTCCATTGGTTCTTGCAACTTTCAGTCTCATTTTCCCCCTCACACTTCCTTTCGTTTACATAATCTTCTTCTTGTTCCAAAAATTACCAAAAATCTCTTAAGTGTTAGTCAATTTGCTAAGGATAACAATGTTTACTTTGAATTCCATCCTACTCATTGTTTTGTCAAATCTCAGGAGTCTCATGAGGTCTTACTTGAAGGATCTCTTGGGCATGATGGACTCTATAAGTTTCAAGGTCTACAAGCTGCTGCTCCTGGCTTCTCAACAGCTTGTTCATCGAATTTTTCTGTTAAATCTGTTCAAACAGTTTCAACTTGTAATTCTTTTGATTCAGTTCAGTTAGTTTGCATTCCTAAGTCATGCAAAATAGCTTGTAATAATTCTGTAGTTGCTGATGTATCTGGGAACTATAGTCTCTGGCACTCTAGATTAGGCCATCCACACTTTGATTCCTTGCAAAGAATACTATCTCATTGTAATATTTCTTTGGGCAATAAAACCTTTTCTGATTTCTGTTCAGCTTGTTATATGGGTAAGTCTCACAGGTTACCTTCCTTTTCTTCATCTACTAACTATACTGAACCCTTTCAACTCATAGTTAGTGATTTGTGGGGACCAGCTCCTGTTCAATCATCTCAAGGGTTCATGTATTACATTACTTTTGTTGATGTCACAACAAGATTTACTTGGATTTACCCTCTTAAGCAGAAATCAGAATCTTTACTTATTTTTAAAAACTTTCATTCCTTGGTTTCCACACAGTTTCATCACTCTATTAAGTCTGTTCAAACTGATTGGGGTGGTGAATTTCGTCCCTTCACAAAATTCCTTACTCATATGGGAGTTACTCACCGCCTAATTTGCCCTCACACTCATCATCAAAATGGGCTAGTTGAGAGAAAGCATAGACACATAGTTGATATGGGTCTCACTCTCCTTGCTCATGCTTCACTTCCTCTTAAGTATTGGGATCATGCCTTTCTTACAGCTGTATATTTAATTAACAGACTTCCCACCTCTGCCTTAAATTTTCAAATCCCATACTTTGTTCTTTACAAGACCTTTCCTGATTATCATTTTCTTAAAGTTTTTGGTTGTTCTTGTTTTCCTCTTCTTCGACCTTATAACAAGCATAAGTTTGATTTTAGGTCTCATGAATGTGTTTTCCTTGGATATTCACCAAGTCACAAGGGATTCAAATGCTTAAGTCCAAATGGGAAACTTTATATTTCCAAGGATGTTCTTTTCAATGAGTCCAAATTTCCTTTTTCCACTTTATTTTCTTCTTCTTCGCCTACTGTCACCAATTTCACAGATAATGTTCCATACACTAGCAACATTGTTCCTCTTTCTTGTTCTTTGCCCGATGCATCACAGCCTTCATGTTTTCCATCTGTTTCTCCCATTACATCAAACTCTTCTGCTACTTTACCTGTTCAGCCTAGTAACCATCATACTTTACCTTTGTCCACTGCCTCAGTTTTACCTACTGATATACAGCCTGTCCTCCTACCTTCTGTATCTCACACTTCACAGTCTCACTCGTCTTTGTCTCCTTTACCTGTGTCCACTGCAGCCCCCTCACATGCAGCTACACAACCTACTCTTCATACTCCTTTATTTACCTCAATGTCGTCTAGTCAATCGCTTGTCTCCATGCCTGCTGCACATCATCCTTATTCAGCCATACACTCACCTGCCATACACTTACCTGCTCCCATATAGCCTGTCCACTTACCTCCTTTGTCTCACACATCACAATCTCCTTTTTCTATGTCAGCTTCACAGCCTCAATCGCTTGTCTCCATGCCAGCAGCACATCATCCTCATTCAGCCATATACTTACCTGCTATACACTTACCTGCTCCCATACAGCCTGTCCACTTACCTTCTTTGTCTCACACATCTCAATCTCCTTTACCTGCTGTGTCAGCTTCACAACCTGTTTTACACTCTCCTTTGCTTAACGTGTCTCAATCTCATCAGGCTCCTACACCTTTGTCTACTAACACTCGTCCTTTAACTCCTAATTTTTCAGCCTTCTCTACTGGACCAGTTGATCACCTAGTTCCTGATACATCAGCTACTACTATTCCTACTAGTCATTGTTTCTCTTCATCTCCCACTTCACCTCCTACTTCAGATAGTGTTCATCCTAACACTCGATCTGCTCCTTTGTCTCAGCTTTATGAGTCCACACCTATTCTCTCCAGATTATCTAGTTTTCATGAGTCTTCCTCTTCACTGTCTTCTTCTTCTCCTCCTCTTTCTTCAGGGTCCACTTACATACCTCCTCGTTCTCTTAAAATCTTACCTCCTACTCACACTATTTTTACCAGATCCAAAGGTCCTGCACCCTCTTTATTCATGACTCATATGGAGCCTTCCACTGCCAAACAGGCATTGTTAGTACCAGAATGGGTTCAAGCTATGAACCAAGAATACAGTGCTCTTATTGCTAATAGTACCTGGTCTCTTGTGCATTTACCTCCATCCAGAACATCTATTGGCTGCAAATTGGTGTTTCGCATTAAAGAAAATCCTGATGGGACCATAAACAAATACAAGGCTAGGCTAGTTGCCAAAGGTTTTCATCAGCAGCATGGTTTTGATTACAATGAAACTTTCTCTCCAGTGGTTAAGCCTATTACTGTTCGCATTATGCTTACTTTAGCTTTGTCTCGTGGGTGGCCCTTGAAGCAACTTGATGTTAACAATGCTTTTCTTAATGGAGAGCTTTTTGAAGAAGTTTATATGACTCAACCTCCTGGTTTTGAGGTCTCTGACAAGTCACTGGTTTGTAAGCTCAACAAAGCAATTTATGGCCTAAAACAAGCCCCCAGGGCATGGTTTGAAAAGTTCCAGGATGCTCTTCATCAACTTGGTTTCATTTCTAGCAAGTGTGATACTTCTCTCTTCATTCTTCGATCCAATGGCCATTGCACTTATGTACTGGTTTATGTGGATGATATCATAATTACTGGTAGTAGTTCTAATTTGATTCAGCATCTCACCAATCAGTTGAACTCAAAGTTTGCTCTCAAACAACTTGGTAATTTGGACTACTTTCTTGGTATTGAAGTCAAACCTCTCTCCAATGGTAGACTTCTTTTATCTCAGTCCAAATATATCAAAGATATCCTTCACAAGGCTGGTATGACAGACTCCAAAGGCATAGCTACACCGATGCCAAGTGGTTGCAAGCTCAGTAGACATGGTTCTAATTATGTTTCTGATCCATCTCTCTACAGATCAATTGTAGGAGCCTTACAGTATGCTACTCTAACCAGACCTGAAATTGCGTTCAGTGATAACAAAGTCTGTCAATTTCTGTCTCAACCTCTAGAGGATCATTGGAAGATTGTTAAAAGGATTCTGAGGTATCTCAAAGGCACAATTTCTTTTGGCCTTCTTTTTCATCCACCTTCAAAACTGCATCCTCTTTCTCTTGTTTCCTTCTGTGATGCTGATTGGGGTTCTGATCCAGATGACAGAAGGTCCACATCAGGGGCTTGTTTGTTTCTTGGCTCTAATCCTATCTCTTGGTGGGCAAAGAAACAAACTCTGGTTGCTCGTTCCAGTGCTGAGGCTGAGTATCGAAGCCTTGCACTTACTGCTGCTGAAATACTTTGGGTGCAATCTTTATTGAAAGAGTTACAAGTTCCTATTAAAGTTCCTGTCATCTACTGTGATAATCAAAGTACAGTTGCTCTTGCTCACAATCCGGTTCTTCACTCCAGAACCAAGCACATGGAACTTGATGTCTTCTTTGTTAGGGAAAAGGTTCTGGCCAAATCTCTTGTTGTGCAACATATTCCTGGTTCTTTGCAAATTGCTGATACGTTCACCAAGCCCTTGTCAGCTGCTCGGTTTGGGGAACTCAGGGATAAACTCAAGGTCTTTGATTATACATTGTTGTTCCATCCCCCTTGAGCTTGAGGGGAGAATATTAGAGTATATGAGATATAAGTATTCAAATGTAATGGATCACGGTTAAGTTGCTGTTAGATAGGTGCTTGCTGTTAGGATGGTTGTAACAGTAGTTAGTTTATGTTTCTATCTTTCCACTCTTTACGGAATTAGTTGCAACAATAAGCAACTGATCTCTCTGTTAGCTTTGGACTATAAATGGTCCCATTGTACATTTCTCTAATGAGCTTTTCTTTTCTGTAAGTTTACTAAAGATAAATATCAGTGTTCTTACAAATTCTCTGTCTACTATCTCCTTTGCTTAATCATTTTCGTTCTCTTTACGCAGAAATGGTAAAGGATGTTTAGGGCCCTGTTCGGAGTTGGCAAACAGCTTTGCTTGTCCAACTTCAAATGGTGATAACCGGAGCTAGGAAACTTCAAATGAGGCATGTGATACCTTTTTGGAAAGGTAATTGAGTCTAGATTAACATACTAAAAGATGAGAATTTTATAACAAGTGAGTTTCTCTCAGTAACTAGAAAACAGAAGCATGTACAGTTTTGGGAAAACCGTAAAAGTGATATTTAAGCTAAGTGGGCTTAGAAGAACCCTTAGTAACTTATAATAATCATAAATATGGCTTGGATGAGTTGAAAATAATCTAAGTGAGCCTTTCGTGTGATTCTAAGCTATGTAAGTAATTGAAGATTAAAGTGGCTTGTAATAATGCACTAAAATATGTATTAAGTAATAATTGGTCTAGACTTGTAATGGGCATAATATTGGCATATGAGTATGAAAAGTGGAATCATTAAATGATTAAGTCGTTGATATGACTTGATTAATTATTATTAATTAATGATGTGAATGGTTCCTACTCTAGGTGTGCCTAGAGAACCGTGCACTTGAGGATTTTGTTGGAGCATACGTATTATATTGGAGTGTGGGCTTGTGCTAAGCTCCCTAAGGTAAGCTCCTAGTTCTAGTTGACTCCTCTCTCTTGTGGCCCCACCATGATGGTGGGCATTATGGTTGTATTGTATGAGAGTATATGGTATGATGTATATGTGCATTCATTCACATTCATATAGATGTTATATGATCTTGATGTTATGATAATGCACTGATGATATATGTTACGAGAATCCTGGCCAGTGATCATGGTATGTAGGCTGCCTATGACTTGACTCTGGGAGCTATTTCATACTGAGGTTGTGTTGACTGTCTATGGCTTGACCCTGGAAGTCACACATGTGTAACTGTCTATGGCTTTGACCCTGGGGTTACACAAGGATGATATGATGTATGCTTGTATTATATGCTTTATATCTGACTTGTCATGCAGGAAGTGGGCTCAGGGGTTAGAGGATCCTCTATGAACAGCCCGTGTCTATGACTTGTCATGCTTGTAACAGCCCGTGTTAACCCGGATTGTTAACATACTATCGTATTAAGCCATGCTTAATTAAAATGCGGAATAACTTTTTCTTTAATTCAATTATGACGTCCTTAACCTTAGCCATCTTGGTTACTTAATCAATTTCATAAAATACTGCCTGTATGTAAATTGCAAGACAACTAACTGAAATACCTCGTGTATAATAGATAAGTGAGTATCTAAGTCACAGGACTACAACACATGGCCTGGACCAAAATCCTGATACATTAATACAACTTTAGCTAAAAAGACAATAACAATCCATGTGGCATGGACAAACCTCATGCTCACCAAATAAGGCACAATGCCCAACAACAGTCTCAACATAATCATAGCAGAAAACATAGACAGCAGTCAAATAATCAGCATCCATCATGTCAGCAAAATACAGATAAGGTTTTTATAAAAGGTTTTGGAAAAAGTTTACCTGATTTTTATAAGACGCTTTATTCCTTTTCAATAAAGTCGTCCCCTGTGAATGTTAAATATCATGTATGTTAACAACCGAAATCTCGGGGTGTAAGGCAAGGGGTCCTCAAGGATCTTTCACCCCAAGCTCACTTACATGTGTAATATAAGTTCAAAAACAGTATTAACAATATAAGTTCCAAAACTATGCAGTGCAACAGATATTCATGCCATGTGTGTTTATACAATCTACTGGCCAGAGAAATGCAGGAATACGTCTATACCCACATAAGTACAAGGAACACCGCTTGCACCTCACCCACAGCCTCACCATCTTGTATGTACCACATACTCAGGCTTACCGTATAGGTGGACATCACATGCATATCATAAAAGCACATTGCATATAATAGCTCAACAGCATTTCCAAAACATCAAAGCATGTAACACAGCACGCATAAACCACATCCCCATGGGACATGGTGGAACCACAACATGGCTAAACCGAGGACACGAAAGCTTACCTTGCAAAGCTATCCAAGCCAAGAGTCCGCACAAACTCAAAGTCCAAACATAATAGAATCACAATCTATTTTAGACCAATAATTATATCAATATTCATATTCTAATATTTACAAATTTAAAATAGACATCTTGAGGTTTCCAACGATATACTTTATGTCTCAATCGGAGTTGTATAACTCCGATTATGTTTTATGCAAGGTTCTTACAGCAAGCTGAATTTCCAGCAATGGGGGTCGCGACTTCAAACATAAACTCAGAGAAATCCACTTATCCAATGGATCTGAAAATTTACAGGGTTGTAGTCCTATGTGTTAGCTTCATATAGGTCCAAACCTCACTCAATTTAGAGCTTTGTAGCTCGAGATATCGCAATTTTACTAAACTAGGTCGTTGTTGTCTCGCGAAGTATTTGATTACTGCATTTTCCCAGAAAAGTATTCGAATACTGCCCGAAAAGTATTCGAATACTTCTTCGACAGAATGCAGAAAACTGAGTTTTAAAGGTAAAATCGACCTCTAATGATCCAAACTCGATTTGGAGTCCAAGAACTCCTTAAACAGATGTTTATTAACATGCTATGAACCCAGAAACACATTCCTTTTATCAAATGGTTCAAGTTACGATTTTTAATTGTTTAAACAAGCTTAAAATCATCAAAAGACAAAGAGGTGTTCATGGTATACCTCTAAGCTCCAAAAATCCGAAAATGAGACAGCAAGGAGGTCTCCAATACAGCACCTAGGTTCTGACTTCACCAAAGAACGAAAATGCCCAACAAGCTTGGACCTTTCATCATCAAAATGGTTCCTTGAAGCACTAAAGGTTGCTTCTTGGACCTTAAAATGCCATGATCATGACCTCCACTCTTCTCACACAAAGAACTCAGCCCCCACAGCCATACACAGTAGCTAGACACTCTCCCAAAGGTCACTCCTTACTCTCACCAAGCACAAGCACACTCACCCTAGGTGTTAAAGAGAAGAATGATGAGGGAAATGGTCTCAAATTCAAGAAATGGTGAAGGAGAAGGCAATGGGACAGTAACCACTATGCAGCCACCCAAGGGAGTCACGTAGAGGCTGGAGGTTTGTCTAGGGTTTTGTGCAAAATGCACATATATAGCCACTTAAGTCATAACACGCAGTATTAGCCTTAATAGCAACGCAAAAGATCTTGACCCCAAACTTTGGAATCTATACCTACACATTTTTCTAGGATTTTTCATATTTTTATTTTATTTTTCGGAGCACCTTTCCGGTACGCGCTTTTCCATAGCCAGTATCAGTTCTGGCATCAGATTACATTATTTTGACTTGAAACTTGTTTTACAATTCCTACATAATATTCTAGTAATTATCATGCATTCGTTATAATTTTCCGGGATACTTTTCCGGTACGCATTTATACCGGGTAGCAGAACCGGTATCTGCGCTTTTCTTCCGAAAAGCGACTTTCAGCATTTTTACCCACTCAATATAATTATTCAAGCCCAATAATAATTATTAAGGTCAATTATGGAATCATTCCCTAATTATCATAATTAATTCACTAATTATCTTAATTAGCGGTGCGGGTTCTTACACGCAACACTCTAAAAATTCCAAGATTTTGATACCATGTAGGGGACATCTCAAACTTCAAGTGGCGTACGACACGTCCCTATCGGACCTCTATGGAAGGAGATATGCTCTCCCGAAGTTCACCTAAAATCTGCCAATTCTACAGAAAATTCGCCAGAACTTCCTTTGTGTTTACAAAAATCCTCAATTTGCACTAGTAGTTATGTGACTTCAAATGTACCTAATACTCATTATAAATCATTGGGTGGCACACACAAGGACCAGCAATGCCTTGGGGCTTTTACAACCCAACACAGTTCATATTTATTACAATATAACTTACTTTAAATCCTTAAATGATTTCAATCACCAACTTCAATTTCATGCATATTTTTCTCATACAAATAATCATAAACTTAAAATAGGCCTAAAGCTCTACCATCATAATACATCATGCATCCTTTGTATAATTACAACATTTAACTTGCATGTTACAACTTACGACTTCAAACTTCAAATTAAACTTACAAACTCATACTTTAATTTACAACTTTAACATGAACTTAAAAATATAAACTACTATGATGATGCTCCATGACTCATCCTATGGGCCTCTTGCCCGCCACTCCTGTGTCACTGCTACCTCCTGAAATAAAGTCCCCGAGACGCGGTGAGATATACGAATATATCTCAGTAACCCATAGGTTCTGGAGAAAACTCCGCCCAGTGGTTCACTTCGATGCATATAAATACTGTAAAACAACATTACTTAAAATGGGATAAAGCAAGGGATTTAGAGAAAAGGGGGAATATCGGAATACAAACTATGACGAAGCGGGCTGGTAGCTACCATACCACACAACGTCCTCGACATATAAGCCTACGGGTATCATCCAAGGTGTGTTCCTAGAACCACCACCAAGGTACCCCTTCCATCCATATACACCCAAGGCTTCCTAGTGTGCTCCTATCCAGATCACACACCACGACCCTGGGTCAACTGGAACTCCCTCTCGGAGACCTATCCAGTGGAAGTCCGGAACTTGCCCGAATGCTAACTATCTACTGGCCAGTGATCTGGTACATAAGTACCCTCATAAATGCACATGCATGCTTATGCTGTTCTACACTACTCATACACACTTCCTACCATCACCCTAAACGGGTGTGGTGGAACACAAAAGGGGAACAAGCCCCAGTACCAAGAGTTTACCTTATATTTTATTCTACTTAGCTCCGCAGTAGCTTATTTTTCAACTTGGTACACAACAAAATGCCTACACAGAGGACATTCCCAATCACTTAAAACTCAAACACTGCATGATAATTTACAATTAAACATGCATTGATCCAATCTCTTACCTCAATCCACTTGGTCCCGGACCAAGGGCAATCCACTGATTCGCAGTTCGGGATTCAAGTCGACGTACGACAACCTACACAATCATGTACCATCATCAGTACACGTCCATTCTATCAAAACGCGGAAAACGTCAAGATCACTCGCTTCACCCTTGTAGGTTCGGCCATATTAGTGTTATTTAGGGATTTTTTTTTCTAAATTTTCTTTCTCATTTTATTACACTTCCATAGGTTGCCAAAAGGCTAGTTCAATCGTCGTTTCTCCGTTTCACGTCTTTTACGCATCGTTTACTAAATCTTTCCCTCTAGGCTCTTTTATGCCAAATGACACCACTCATTATTTTTCATTGGTTCTTCCACTTTACAATTACAATACAACCCATCTAATTACCATTTAAAGCATGAAACATCATCCAAGCAATTTACACAACATCATTTCACCTCTTTTTGCCTAAAGGCCGATTTGCACACTAATTCACTTCCAAGGAATTTCCATCAATTTTAACCACTCCACACCTCATATCATCCTATTATATTATCATACAATCATACAACAATACACCAATACTCTCCCAACACATTTTCAAAATTCAAAGTCTTGACACCCAAAATTTTCACTAAGTTAAAAATCAACTTTTTTTCCTCAATAATTTTTATTGCATTTCTAGCTTTAATGCATCATTCTAAGACATTATCCTCTAATACACATTTTTCAATTGAGCTCTCTAACATCACACATCATACATGCAAATTTTAGGCCATAAATTCAAATCACCACATTCAACCACTTAAAATGAAAGAACACTCACCCAAATGGTAGGTACAAGACTCCTCCTAAGCATACTCCACCATTGGAGCATTTAAAAGCTCCAAGAACTCAACTTTCTCAAAAATTTCGAATCTGATTTTGCTTCAGATCTCCCCAAATACGCGGTTTCAAGGCTCAATAGTGGTACCAATGTGTTTAGAAGGTGTTTTCCATCACGATTCAAGACAAAAACTGAGGGGGGAAGGGCAGCTGCGTTTTTTTTAGAGAGAGAAGAAAAGGAGAGGATGATGAATAGTGAAGATGGTGAGGTGGCTAAGTGGAACTTAAGTGGGCGGGTCCCACGCGATTTAAAACTCATCCGAATTTCCCTCCGATTTCACTAAACGTCCGTAAATTCAAAACTTATTTAGAAACTCTAATTTTTAACATTAACCATTATCCCTTAATTATACTTTATCAGATGAATCCGGAGTTTTTCGGTCATTCGGAGAAAACACTATTTTAAGCTATTGCGCGCGCTATTGGTACGCTTCCCCAAATTGACTTAATTCCATTAAATATTTCCAGAAAGCATATTTCCTAACTCTATAAACCATTTATAACTAATATTTGAAACCTAGAGCTCAAAACTCAACTGGCACGTTTTACAGTGCAATTGTACCGCGATATTTTTACCTGCGAAAAATACTATTCACTTATTTTTCTGAAACTTGCCTACCCACTCAATTTTTCGTTCTGAATCCATTTCCATGGTTATTTTTACCATCTGAGACCTTCTACTCAATTTTTATCTTCCTAGGGTTGTGCATTGGCTAATTACCGATTTGCCCTTTCTTTGTATTTTGGCCTAATCTTTAGGATTTTCACTAATTCTTCACTTAATGACTCATTTAATATTTTAATACTTAATTTAAAATTGCGAGGTGTTATAATTTTGCTCTTTTCATCAAAGGAGTAGTACAATCATTGCATAGAGTTGGGTTTTGATTTTCTTTTAATATTATTACTGATATCCAACAAATATGAGTAATTGTATAGTAATTCATATGAAAGATATTTAAACATGAATGTATATTGTAAATTTATTCTTCAAGAATCTTTTGATGAGTTAACACATGTAAGATATTGTTATTTTAAAATTTTAAATTATAATGGAATAGCAAACAATAAGAAGAATTAAAAAACTAAATTCAAAGAGAATACTTTGTTTTTAAACTTTTGTATATGAAATCAAATTATATTTGAACTAAATTACTTAATAATAGATATGATATGTTTAAAAACATTATGTGTTACTAAAAATTGGTTACAAAATATAAATTTGGAAATGAAAATTAATATCTTACCCATATTGTTCTTTTAAAGACTTACTTGTTAGAAACAACCATAAAAAAGTAAACATTTTTAATTTATTATTATAGTTGAAATTAGTATTAGGCATTAGACGTATGTGATATAATTGTTAAAGAGAAACAATGTTTTATGACTATAGAGGGATATGAATTTTTCATTGTAGAGTATAAAATTTAAATGAAATAGTTTCGTTGAAGGAAAGAACAAATGATGCAAAATTGTTGAGTGGAATATTGTTTGCAAAAAAATAGAATTACATGAATTGTGTGAGTTTCTCAATTGTCGTTTCCCACATCTGAAGCTTTCTTTTAAATCCTGCTTGTTTTGAGCCAGAAGTCAAAGATGCCATTTTAATTTTAGAGGAAGTTGCAATTCAGATGACAGAAAGGAAGATGGAAGGGATATTGCACGGGAGATATATTGAAAAGTGAGAATAAGCGGATGAGACACAAGATGGTGAAAAAGACGTTTTGTCTGCCTCAAGGTATTTATTGGTAGAAAAATGCTTTGATCAAAAGCGTTACACCATGCAAGATTTGAAACCATAATTCATATAATGAAAGTCCACACTACCTCGTTGTTTTGTAGGAGAAGAACAATCCTTCAATGTTCGAAATTATTCAAGAGAGTGTGCTAAAACTCAAGAGAAAGGTCAAGGGAGAGTGGCGGCTAGGGTTTTTTCAAGAGAGATGGGTCGCCACATTAATAATTGGTTTCCTTAATTTGAGCCAATCAATATAATTAATTGATTTCATTAATTTTATTTGTTAATAAACTTAATTTGAATTATAATTTTGAATTTTGAATTTAAAATTTGAATTTAAATATAGTCATCAAATTAGATTTGATGACTATATTTAAATTCAAATTTCAAAATTATAATTCAAATTAAGTTTATTAATTTGTGTGTGACCCATATAATTTATTTTTTTCAAAAAATTGCTTTTAGATGAAAAGTTTACACTTTTCAAGAAAAAATTCAAATCGATGTATGAATGGAGTAATTTTCGACTAGGATTTTTGCTAGAGCAAAATAAGAAAAATATCTCATTTGTATACTAATCAACCCTTAGATTAGCGCCCCATCACTTCTCAATCAAATTGGGTAATTTATTTATTTTTATCCAATCAATCCAATTGATTGGTTTTCCTAATTTTAGCCAATCAATTTAATTAATTGATTTCTTTAATTTGACTTAATCAATTTAATTAATTGGTTTCCTTAATTTACTCTATTGTTATTAAATCTAATCTCATGATTATATTTAAATTAAAATTTCAAATTTTAAATTCAAAATTAGAATTTAAATTAATTTTATTAATTTAATATTTAAATTAATTAGGTTGCAATATGATCAAGTCCCACTTGGCCCATTAGTATTTGGAGTTTTGGACCATTGATCCATCTAGTCTACACTGCCATGCCACTCAAACAAAAAAGAAAAAGCTCAATCCATTAAAATATAAAAAACATGTCATGGATACAAAACATTATATGTATAGTAGCCGTGCATTGTAAAACAGAATAACGTTTTCAAAAAAAAAAAAAAAAAAAAAAAAAAAAACATAATAACCTATATTACTATGTTTATGATAATATAATAAACAAGATGTAAAACAGTCAATTATGAAATATTTTTTATCATGCAGTGGCTGAGGTGGCGTGGCGGAAAATTTAGCCTAAACAAAGCAAAGAATATTCAGCAAGTTCAAAAAAAAAAAAAAAAAAAAAAAAAATGGTGACTGTACAGCATTAGCATAGCATTGGCGAGTTGGTCAAAAATGACAGCTATTGTTATTGTTGTACACTGTATAACATTAGCATAGCATTGGCGAGTTGAGTTTTGAGGCGCGCAAATCACAAAGCATGATTAAAATGTTGGTTAGCAAAATCTAAAAAATAAAAAAATAAAAAAGAATAAAGAAGAAAGTCAAGCCGACAACTATAAAAAGCTCCATGTTTTGCACATTCTCTCTCTTTCTCGGAGTCATAGTCATAATCATATTCATACCATCCAATTTTCTTTTTTCTTTTTTCCTTTTTTTTAATATGAAGCATACTGTCAAATATTCAACCATGGCAATTTGTCCAATGCCATGCACCAAAGGTCACTCTTCATCCTTATTCATATATGCTATTCTTTCAAACCAAACCCGAAAAACTATAAAAGAAAATTTGGTTTGACTTAGACCAACTTCAAGTAGTTGGGATTGATTGATGAAAATATAGTTTGAAGTTAGAAGTCATTAATTAAAATTGAATAAATATAAAAACTCAAAAGAATAATCATAAAATAGAAGGCATTCAAAATATGAATCAGAACTCAGATGTTACATGTTCTCTTTAAATGCTGAGACATATTCTATTTTTTTTTTACTAAAATTAGAACCACATTTTTTAATAATATTTTGTTCATTTCGAGAGATTATATTATTAATAACATATACTTACCTTCCTCAACCGTATCCTTCAACATATACATAAGCTGTAATTACTTAATCATCGTTTAATTCCTACTCAACCATCCATGCTAAACTCCACGCTATTGAATATTGAAAACATTGCACACTCTAAAAGTGAGAAAAAGGCTTCAAAAGTAAAATGCTATTTCTGATTAAAATTCGGATAAACCAACTTACATAAAACCAAGTTAGCCATATGAGACCCTACTGTATAAACCAAAATGTGACAAAAGAACAATGAAAGGAAATAATAGAGATTTCTATAGACAATCATTGTAGGAAGGCAAGTCAACAATTGAGTACCGAGTTAGGACCCTATTCCAAATCCAATATTGGATTAAACAAAATTCCTATATACTCTCACACGAACTTCGGAAATAAACAATGTTTCAAAGTTTACTTCCCTCTCAATCAGAAAAGCTCTATCCAAGTAAGATGATACGTTGAGAAAGTCTTCAAGAAGAAGAAGTGCCCCCACATGGGCCAAGAGCTATTCGGTTGAGTTGTAAAAAAATCGTGAATTGAATAGACACGTGTGTGTGTCCAATGTAATTAGTATTCAATAGTGGGCACGTATATGCCACCTGTAGTTATACGGTTGATAGTCAATTAGATGGAGGGTGGTAACTGTTGCACATGGTGGGTATAAGAAATACATTGTTGTTCTGTTTTTGATACTCAGAAATAAGAAAATTCTTTTTTTTCCCTTCGTTTGTCTCTTTTCTCTCTCGATAAGAATTCTTTCTTATCATAAAAATGGTGAATGGATATGGTTATTTTCTACTGTCAAGGGGATCAATCTTCAATGCACAGAACAGCTAAGGCTTGGAAATCTTCGGTCTTGGTCTTGGTGCATTAGACCGCTGCCTATTTTGATTCCCGGGTTTCAAACGTGAATCTCGTTGGCCAGCCACTGGCTTGGGGAGATCATTTATAGCCACCGGCTTGGGGAGATCATTTATAGCCACAACTTGTATTGTCCTCTGCCTCTTAGCTGCAAGCAACAATGAAAGTGTCATCAATTAATTATGAACTTAGTAATGTTCCCCCAAATAAAGAAAAAATCATCACGTGTTATAATTTAGTGTCCCAAACTCTTAATTTTATAAAAGTTGATCAGATAAATCCAACATTCTAGGGAGTTAACTTTAGTGTAGAAGATTCTCTAGGAATCTAGAAACTACTAGACACTCTTACAACTTAAAATCAGATAGGAGTTTAAGACTTTGATTTTGGTAAAGGAATGACAAACCATTGTCAATTTGTTGATAACGCTCCTGAAGTTTCCTCTTAGTGGCCTCAAACTTGGATTTCTGATAGACAAGAAGATTTAAGGTCAGAGAGAACTCAAACTTAAAAATTACATGCACAAAGAGATTTTTTATTCTTACATCTTTTTGCATGTTTGGCTCAATTTTACATACTTCATCAAGAAGAGGTGGATTTACATAATCTTGAATGCCTTCTGGAGTGCCTTCTGAAGCTACAAATATTTAATAAAGCTGCTTTTAAACATTTATTAATTTTAAAAATGGATAAAAAAGCAGCAGGTTATTCACATGAAAGCAGAATTTTTTTTTCTACCTGCAATAGCTGTGGTAGTGGAAGCCTTGCACCAGTCTTCTACCAATTTTGTCCAGCAACTACAAAATCAATAAATTATGAAAATATTTAGTATGCAAGTGAACAAATTAAAAAGATGCCACATCTCAACTTGTACGGTAATAAATAATAGCTGACTTTTAAGCAGAAGAGACATGCTACCATAAGTGTGATTTATATGGAACCGAAATTGGGAAATAGTCCTTCACATATCTAAAGATCCCCATCAAAGTTAAATAAGCATCACAAGCGAACATAAAGGACACACGATTAACTAAGAAACAGGTTCAGACTAACTAAATCTAATAATTGATGGTTGATGATAGAGCATTACAAATGGGTCAGTGCAACAACAATGAATTGTATTAATCTTCATTTACACACACAATACCAGAATAGCAAACCACAAATTGGAACCAAAGAAACTGGTTACAAGCTATTTCTTTGATCCATGTAGTAGAAGATAAACAGGTTCATTTATCTTTGTAAAACAAACCAATGAAAAACAAATATCCAGCAAAATCTTATTCATACCCAATAAGAGTCTGTGCGAGTTGACAAATATGCTTTGATCGATGCTTTTTGAGAGGCGAGACAGCCCTTCCAATCTTCGTTTCCTGGCAAAGTTAAATTTTGAGAATTAGAGGACTTACAAAAAGGGCACTGGAAAAAGCATGAAAAATTACCTAAAAGCAAGGGAAAATGGTAGGCTCATTGAACTAGTAATAAGGAATGGTTCAATTCAAACCTTTAGACGATCCAGAGTGAATTCCATCAGCTGTAGCCTCCTCAATGACTCAAATAACACAGAGTCAGACTGTTGTGACATAAAACAAAGCAACATGAATCAGGGACCAGAGGACATAATAAAAGAACTCAACTTTTAAAGAAGTACTAAAATCCAATCCAATAAAAACCATATTCCTAAATTCAGAACCCTATCCGTCCAAACAGTAAATTGCAACACAAAGAAGCAAGAACTGATACAGAACATAAAGAATAAAAATAATAAAAAAACAATGAAAAGTGAAAGGAAGAGAGAGAATATACCTCTTCTTTATGGTTAAGTAGAACGTTTTTGATCCTCAAAACCTCCCCAACATCCTGAGACTCTTGTTCAATCTCATCAGTTAATGCCTCAGCTTCCCCAATGCTATAATTGCTAAGATGATTCACATCCATCTCTCCATGGTCATCTCTGTTGTCTCTGCAGATGTTGACGTTGCTCTCTTTACTTGGCCCTGCTTCAAGGGCAACCCCATCTTTCTTAAAAACCCTCTCGCAATCCCCGTGATCATCAACCTCTTCATCATTACCAGATACTGCAAGCTCCAGCCTTTCACACCCACCCAAACAACAAGAGAACAATCTCTCAGCAATCCCATCTCTCCTCAGCTTGAATTGCTGGGGGCAATCCGAAGCTGCTACCATGATGGCATGATGAATGATATTGAATATATCAGAAGGGGCAGTGCCAAAGTATTTCCTCCAGTATTCCAGTGACCCAGGCTTCATGTTCATTGCAAAATACCACAAACCTAGGTAGATCCAAAAATAGAGAAAAATAAAATTGAAACCCAGATTCAAAATTGGAACTTTTCTTTTCTTTTCTTTTCTTTTCTTTAAGTGATCGTCCTCACAGAATTGAAATTGACCAATGTTTGACAACAGGCGCTCTTCTTATAAAGAAAAAAATAAGGCGGTTGTTTGTTAGATGATCCGGAATCATAACCACAGCAATTATGATATGATGATTGCAATTATGATTCGGAATCATAACCATAATCAATGCATTAAAGTTTCCAAATTTACGGGTGCAATTATGATTTGCGATAAGGTAAAATTAATTCCATAAAGATGAAATTAATTCCATAAGGGTGAAATTAATTCGATGAGCGATGATCTCGATTATATATAATCAATGCATGAAAGTTTCCAAATTTACTTACTTGGGTGCCAATTTTTTTCAATCAAGAAATTGATTGGAGGGGTTTTTAAATGAAACGTAAAGATTTGGATCTTAACAAAAAAAAAACATGATATGGTAAAGATATAATAATTGATTGTGAATTTTTCTAACCATACAAAGGTAAAACATGATACGGTAAAAGATATGATAATAGATTGTGATTTTTTTTAACCATATAAAGGTAAAACATGATACGGTAAAGATATGATAATAGATTGTGATTTTTTTTCTAACCATACAAAGGTTGTGATCTTATTTTCTATGGCTACAAAATTAAATCTTTTGATTTACCTTTCTGTGATTGTGATCTTCTCAGATGATTATGTTAATTTTTTTTCTTCCTTTCTAAGTACAAAATCATAATAAATAGTTATAAAATCGTAATCTTTTTTTTATTTTTTTATGGTTGTGATCTTCTCATGTCACCATGTCATATTTTTTTTTCCAGATGAGTGGATCAATTTTCGTGTGTGTGCGTGTCTGTTCCAGTCTTTATCTTTCATTTAATTTTATTTATTAATAATATTTATTGAGGAAGGTTATACTTACGACCTTTTTTATAATCTCTTACAACCATTTCTTAACATCGTTGATTTCCGCCAATCAACGGTTATGATTTTCGCAAATTAAACTCATTATTTAGTTATTAATTCACAATAAATGATAACCGTTGATTGACGGAAATTAACGGTGTTAAGATATGGTTGCAAAAAATTGTAAGTATAACCTTCCTCATATTTATTTTTGTATTTCATAAATAAAAAATAAAATAAAATAAAATAAAAAAGAGTAGAGAATAGAGAGCGTGGTATTGTAAAAGGTAGGTGACAAATGTGGTATAGTAGAATATATTAAATAACAATAGTAATACATTTACATACACAAAAATTAATATTAAAATGTAATATATTTTCAGATATGTTTTAGTCTATTTTGCCAATTAGAACCAAATTTCAGCCTTTAGCACATGTTTGGAAAACTATTAGAAGCGAGAAATAATAACTTTTATTTTTCAAAAGCTCTCATAGGAAGTTGCAACAAAGGAAGAAAGAGAGAGAGAGAGAGAGATTATTTCCTCTAAATAAGCTAATTCAAACACACAATTATATTATTTATATGCATTTCAAAACATGTTAGCTTGCATTTTTTATGTTTCAAAATAAAATTTTCCCATTCTATCTGGTTTTAGGGGAAAAAAATGGTACCCTGACATGGTGGTGTTTTGTATGTAAGTACCCAATTCCAGTACAATATGGATATTGTGGAAAAGTGTTAATGCTTCTTGTCAAAATCTGGAAATTTATTAAAAAATTGAGTATACTGAAATTAAGTAAAAACTATCGGCTACATCAATTTTGAGGAAGCATATAACACCTCGTATTTCTAAGATTAAATATTAAAATATTAAATGAGAATTAATGAGAAGGATTAGTGAAAATCTTGAGTATAAGGCCAAAATACAATGAAAGGGCAAAACGGTAATTAGCCAACACACAACCCTAGGAAGATAAAAATTGAGTAGAAGGTCTCTGATGGTAAAAATAACCCTGGAAATGAATTCAGAACGAAAAATCGAGTGTATAGGCAAGTTTCAAAAAATTTTGATAAATAGTGATTTTTCCGGTGTAAAATACTGCGGTATAATTGTACCGATAAGCGTGAAATTTTTATCAGTATTTTTAGGAAACAAAAATATGACATGAACAAGAAAAATACGTAGGTCATGAATTTGTGGTTTAAATTAGTGATTGATTAAAGTTAAATCGCGTGTGGGACCCACCTATGGCTTAAGTGACTTAAAAGTCACATTTACATGTCATTTTCTCTCTCCTCCCTCTCTTCTTCCCCGTGAAGTGCAGCCCCTCCATGGCAAGTGAGCTCAAAATCTTCCTTTCCTACGTAGGTCATGAATTTGTGTGTGACCCATATAATTTATTTTTTTCAAAAAATTGCTTTTAGATGAAAAGTTTACACTTTTCAAGAAAAAATTCAAATCGATGTATGAATGGAGTAATTTTCGACTAGGATTTTTGCTAGAGCAAAATAAGAAAAATATCTCATTTGTATACTAATCAACCCTTAGATTAGTGTAACAGCCCGTTACGTACCGGTATTGTTAACATTAATTATGATATTAAGCGCAGTTACAATCACAGTAGTTCATTTATAAAAATGAGAATAAACTTTTTCCAATTATTACGCGAACAGTAAAAGTATAAAAAGCGTAATAATAAAAAGCTGTGACCGTAACTGAAACACTAGCGGAAGACTTTCTTAACTATTTATACACTTTATTTTATTACCTACAAGATACTAAGGGGTTCCCATAAACCCACTTAGCCAATTCCTCACTTTTACGTTTTTACCACTTAACTGGACTTGCTAATTGTTTTTCTACGAACAAAAAATAAAAATCCGAACTTAAACTCCAGGTTATCTTTTTTCCTTATTCAATTACCTTTCTAACAAGCTACCACACACTCGATTCCGAGTTTGTGGGCTCCGGTTATCGCCGTTTGAAGTTGGACAAACAACATTGCCTACCAACTCCGAAACAGTCTAAAAACGTCCAAACTTCACGGAATAAACTGCACCTAACCACAAGGACACTGCCTCTCAAAATTTTACACCATAAACTAGACACCTCAAACTTCGATTTGATATATCGTACGCTTAATTTGACCAAGTAACGAAGCGGGAATTAATTTCCCAACACAGACCCGAATCTGCCCACTGGTGCTGGCCAGAAACAGGGCAGTGCGTGACAACAGCCCCCATGGGCTGCGCACACCACCAATGAACCTAGGTTTTTGACACAACGTAGGGGACATCTTAAGCTTCAAAATGGCGTATGGCACGTCCCAATCGGACCACTATGGAGAGAGATACGCTCCTCCAAAGTTCACCCAAAAACTGCCAATTCTACAGAAAATTCGCCAGAGTTTCCTTTGTATTTCCATGAATCCCCAAATTTTCATAACCTGTTTAACACCACTATTACACCTGAAATCCAGCAAAATCCAATGGGTGGCACACACAAGGTCCAACAACGCCTTGGGGCACTTACAACCCAATCCAATATACACTTAAAACATAAACAGTTTACTTTCAATTTCATGCATAAAACATAATACAGATAATCATAAACCTATAATAGGCCTAAAGCCCTTCCATCATATTACATACATCCATGGTACATTTACAACACTGGATTACATTTACACTTACAACTTTAACTTTAACTACAAATATTTACATATTACAATATTACTTAACAAATGAATTCATAACTAAAATGACATGATCATGGATAATTAATGACAACACTTCATGATCTTCCTATGGGCCTCTTGCCCGCCACTCCTGTGCCACTGCTACCTCCTGAAATAAATGCCCCGAGACGGGGTGAGATATACGAATATATCTCAGTAACCAAGAGGTTCTGGAGAAAACTCCGCCCAATGGTTCACTTCGATGTATATCAATAATATAAAACAACATCACTGTTACAAAACGGGATAAAGCAAGGGATTTAGAGAAAGGGGGATATATATCAGAACAACTACGACATGCGGGATGGTAGCTACCAATACCACGCCATGTCCTCGGCTATACGCCTATGGGTACTACCCCTGGCGTGTTCAGAGAACAACCCACCAAGGTACCCCTTCCAACCATATACACCCGAGACAAACCTAGTGTGCTCCTATCCGGATAACACACCACGACCCTGGGTCAACTGGAACTCCCTCTCGGAGACCTATCCAGTGGCAGTCCGGAAACACTTGCCCGAAGGCTAAAAATATCTACTGGCCAGAGATTTGGTACATAAGTACCCACTGTGATAATGCACATGCATGCTCATGTTGTTCTACACTACTCATACACACTTCCTACCATTGCCATCAACTAGCAAGGTGGAACACAAAAGGGGAACAAGCCCCAGTACCAAGAGGTTACCTTTCTATTTATCCGTCCACTGAGCTCCGCAGAAACTCCACTCATAGCTTGATACACAGGGAACGCCTCAATCCACTTGATCCAGGACCAAGGGCAATCCACTGTTTCACTGTTCCAAGTTTATATCCACGTACGGCAACCTGTACAACCATGCACAGCCGTCAGTTTCAGTCAAAATACGTCAAAACGCGAAAACGTCAGATTTCCTCTCCCCTCCACTAAGGGTTCGGCCTACATAGTGTTATTTTGGGTTTTATTTTTCTAAATTTTCTTTCTCATTTTATTTCACTTACTTAGGTTACCCAAAGGCTAGTTCAATCGCTGTTTTTCGGTTTTACGACTTTTTCGCAACGTTTTGCGAATTATTACACTTTAGGCACATTTTGCCACTTTCAACACTTATTATTTTTACATTGATTCTTCCACATGCCAATCACCACACAACCCATCTAATAACTTTTCCATCACACAACACAACACCAAAGTGTTCTAAAACATCAATTTGCTCAATTGTACATAAATGGCCTAATCTTGGTTAGTCCAAACCAAGGACTTCCACTCAATTCCTATGGCCCACAACTCACATAATCACTTCCTAACTTCATATAATCACACTACAATTCACTATACCACACATTAACACAAAACTCAAAAATTCCATTTCATGCATCAATTTTTTTCCTAAGTTAAAAATCCATTTTTTTTCGCTTAAAATTTTCATTGCATTTCTAGCATTAATACATCATTCTAAGACATTATCATCTAATAGACATTTTCCATTTGAGCTCTCTAACACAACATATCACAAAATCCCTCTTTAGGGTCCATAATCCAAATTCAAAAATCAACCAATGAAATGTTGAAATAACTTACCCAATTGCACGATATATGGCTCCACCTAAGTATACTCCACCATTGGAGCATGAAAAAGCTTCATGAACTCACTTTCTCCCAAAATTTCGGATCTGAGTTTGGTGCAGATCTCCCCAAATACGCGGTTTCAAGGCTCAATAGTGGTACCAATGGGTTCAGAAGGTGTTTTCCATCAAGTTTCAAGACAAGAATCGTTGAATTCGGTGGAGAAATGGCCAAGTTATGGCCAAAGGAAATTTTGCATAAAAATGGTGGAAATGGGGCTGTTTTGTGCGCACCAAGGAGAGAGAAAGGGAGGGAGGAGGGTGATGAATAGTGTAATCTTGGTACTTTAAGTGATTTTAAGTGGGAACGGGTCCCACGCGATTTAAAATTCATCCGAATTTCCCTCCGATCTCACTAAACGTCCCCAAATTCAAAACCTATTTAGAAATTCTAATTTTTAATATTAACTAAACTCCTTCAATTATACTCACTCAGATAAATCCGGAACTTTCCGGTTGTTCGGAAAAACACTGCTTTAAGCTATAGCGCGCTCCGTTGGCACGCTTCCACAAATTGACTTAAATTCATCAAATATTATCAGAAATCATATTTCCTATTTCTATGGACCATTTAAAATCAATATTTGAAACCTAGAGCTCAAAATTCCACTGGCACGTTTTACGGTGCAATCCGACTGCGGTATTTTTACCCGCGAAAAACACTATTCACTGATTTTTCTGAAACTTGCTATCCACTCAATTTTTCGTTCTGAATCCATTTCCAGGCTTATTTTTATCATCTGAGACCTCCTACTCAATTTTTTACCTTCCTAGGGTTGCGTGTTGGCTAATTACTGTTTTGCCCTTTCTTTGTATTTTGGCCTATTCTTTGGGATTTTCACTAATCCTTCACTTAATTTCTCACTTAACACTTTAATTACTTATTTTAGAATTGTGAGGTGTTATAATCACCCCACCTTTTAGAATTTTGTCCGCAAAATTACATCTTAACGGTCCTGTAACACGTGGTGTAATCGAAAATCTCATTTCTGCGGTATCCATGATTACTTCATCCTTTACAAACTTGATAACTTCGGGTATCTGACCCCTTAACTCATTATATCTTTCACTGTTTCCTTAAGCCACTGTTGCTTTTTCACTCACTGTAGTTCATCATATACTCATTTTACACTTGTCATTTATGGTGCCACGACCTTCAATTCGCAATACTTTAAGCTCTTCACGGCTTACGGTTACACTTTCACCAATTTATAGGTAATAGAAGACCACATTACAATTTTTCTATCTCACTTCATCTCATCCTCATCTTCATCTGTCTTTCTGACCCAATGCCGTTTCCAAAAATCTCTAGTCGTTTCCATAATACGCTCTGCCGTTCTCATGTATCTTCACACTTTCTGTAGCACTTAACTCCTTTCGCTGTCCTCCCTGTTTTAACCATACCCAGACATACTATTCCTTTCCATTATTGTTACTACTCTTATGATTTAGCTATTTTCTTAGCTTTCACCGAAGCACATCCTTCTAGTTTCAAGGGCACTTTGTCGTTTCCTACAGTTCCGACTCATGTTAAATTCTATACTTATATACTTTATTTTCCTTGTCACGTGTCTTTATCTCTTCTTAGGTACTTATAACCATATCTTTCTCTTCGTTGTACGAAATTCACAATTCTCACAATAGTTTATCTCTTCAATTAACCCTTTAAGATCTTTTAACCACACACACTCCTGAATCTTTCCATCTACTAATCATATTCATAATTTACTTCCACTGTTACTATTTTCATTAACTGAACCATCACAACTATATCAACTCAGCCAGCTCAATTCCATACTCAGACCTCTCACGGTCTAAACACAACACTCATCAATGACCTCCATATCGAGGACTCATGCTTAATATTTTCACCCACTAACTATTTTCAACTTTCATTCTACTCCGATGTTATAAATTAACCATATGTTCCACTCATTTATACCACTTTCTCGTAATCATCATCATTTAATCCTGAATGTCAAACTCAAAACACTATTACTTATAGCTTTACTCACTTCCACTAAACACTTTGGAACGAATCAATTTCTGACCTACTTCACTATTAACTGATGGGCTATTCAAAATGTCATACCACTCATATACAAGTCCTATTCGCTAGGAATCCTTGACACTCAATTATCAATTCGCTTAAAATTTATTCCATCATTGACACTACTTCTACACTTTACCACCGGTTGGTATATCAGTCTCTCAGAATATTCGAAGTTACCATAAACACTCATCCATACGTCATTAGTACTTAGTCAGAACATCATCAACACTGTGCATTTTCCACACACTTCCACTATAAGTGGCATATGCGATTATATATAACACTTCTCAATCTACTTTACCAGCAAAACCAAGTTATTCACTTCTTGGTAATCAATTACAACTATAGTTCCCACCTATGAATACACGTTCGCACTTGACTCTATTTCAATTTATCTTTTTCTTAGGGCTCACACTTTACTGTTTTAACCTGAAATCTTGATCATCACTAGCCTTCCTAGAAGGACACTTACTCATTCTGTCAACTTTAACTCACTTATCATCCCTTTTTGGTCATAAGACGAGGGTTCCAACTAACTTACTACTTCACTTAGAGACAAAATTTATTTCATCAAACTTTCTTTACACCCACAATAGTGCTTCACTATCACACTTCGAAGTTCTTGCACACTAAGCCACAACTCTTATATCCAAACCTGACATACTATTGTCCATTTACAAATATATAACCTCGCATCTTGCGTTAACCATATGGAAAAACTCTCCCAATACAGTGGGTAACAACATTCACAGGTTTAACCCCTCAAGCTCTTGCTGTCCTAAGGGCCCCAGATGCCATGACTCACCGATCAGAGAATCCACCCATATGATCCATGCCGTAAAAACGACTTACTACTAGCTGTCCCTATTCTAAGGCATCCCCCCAAATGTTTCTTCTTTGAGCAATTACATAAATTATCTCCACCATACTAACCGTTACACCAATGTGGAATACTTCCTCGTTTCTCATTACTCATATCAAATACTACTAGACTCCGGGAACTTAACCCGCACCGAGATAGCTATACACTCCTGGCACATAGGCCCCACTGAGATCTTCCTACTATCAAATCATATTACATGCCCCCAGTGCACAGAGAAATTTATATTCATAATACGTCTGTATATAACAACAAACTGGTACACCGTGCACTCCAGATCACACATGGACCTAGTCCATTTGGTGTCTGTATCACCTCTGTATATAACATCAAAACTGTTCTGTATTATCACATGGGCTTCCCCCATACTCTTAGTAGTAGTGGTATAATATACACCTGTTATATATAAGTTAATTCATCTTGCTCTCTCGTGTCATTCTTCTCACTGGAAGTTTACTTTCGTTTCGGTGACCCCTCTGACCTGGTTTATAACATAGTCGCGGTTATAATAATCCACATTCTCTTCGTAATTTCGTACACGTTTTCTAACTCGTAATAGTTCCTTCTGTCTTGTTACCGTTCAGTCCGTAGTCCATTATCTCTTCCTTGCTTATTCTTCTCACAGATTGTTTACTCTTTTACTTTGACTAATCACTTGCCATGGTTCATAACATAATCCCTAATCCATAATTGTTAAATTTTCTCAAAGTTTTGTACACATCTCAATTTCTCAGTATAAGTTTCACATTTCCCATCACACAGGGATCTTCCAATCATTTTCGTCGAATCACAGATGACTACTTCACCTCAATCCTTGCACTGAATTTATACCTCAGTTCACTAACAAATCTTATCATTTTCATCTTGAATTACACATTAACTCTCTTGCTGACTACAATATTCCACACTCTCTGCACACTTTACACATCAGTTCTTTCATTAACCTCTTACTTTCGCACTTTATTGTCACTTGGTTCCTATACTAATCACTTGATTTCACATTAAGTTTTACCTTCACTCATTCTCTAATCATACCATCTCAACTTATTGTTATGCAACAATAACTCACAACTTATGCCACCGTTCTAGTCCATTGCCCGTCACGGCACACATAACATATGCTCAATACTGTAGAGCAACTCATCAATTTTCCTGATCACTTCCACCCTTGGTGGTTGTAAAATATCTCTTTACCTTGAAAATACCTCTACTTTGTCTGTCCCTCCGTATCAAATACCAATATTTTCATAAGCGCACTACTCTTAGTAGTACTTATACATATACCATAAGATCATAATTTCTTTACAATTCTCATTACCTTTGTACAATGACTGTACATCTCAACCATCTTGTTCCTTTATCACTGATACGCCTGCCAATCTGAGTCGACCTCCACTAACTGCAATAGTGTCTTCATGGTAGATAGATCTTGTGTCATCCATGGCAATTCCTTCACTTTTCCCCATACATATTACACATAATAATATACTCATCCTTAATTCACCTCACTTGTGTTTAGTCAACACTACCTCTTTATGGAATTTACTCCCATATTTCAATATCTCTCACATTATCAATCTATCAGCATCATACTTTCAAGTGGTCAAATCTCGTAGGATTACTCATCGAATATTCTATTTGCTTCTCTGCTTGGACCATCCCAATTCATTCAAGTGCACCGCACTTGTCCTGGTCTCATAACTGCTAATCAAACATGACGTGTTTAACTCACGCATACGAATATCTGTTCCCATTTCTCAATAATTCTTCAGGTTCAAAACCTCTCGCCTTGATGAAGTCTACTCACCAAGACCACTTGTACATAATTGTCTTACTATACTACGCATATACTTGGAATTTCACCAATCTCATAAGCTCATCTCTGTTATATGTTTATTTTTCATAGTACTGCATAGTCCATCTATGCTCATATTGTACATATCATAAATTGTACACCACTGTTGCTTATAATACACTTTTCTCCTGACTTTCATCGAAGTCAGATATAATATTTATGTCTGTTCTTTTTATGCCTTCTAATATTCATACTTGACTTACTGCCATCCTTTGTCCATGGAGCAGTTAAAACTGCAGCCACAACATCAGGCTAAAGACTCACACTCGGTGCTTCAAGGTTACTACGCAGGCTTCTTACGATGACCACAGATGTAACACAAAGGAATGGGTTGATCAGACCCACACTAAGGAATTACATATACAGTAATCGATAAGAATCTACATACAACTATGTAGCACACAACACATATATATATATTATCAGAGTTCCCTAACAAAACTGCTCTGATACCATAAAATGTAACAGCCCGTTACGTACCGGTATTGTTAACATTAATTATGATATTAAGCGCAGTTACAATCACAGTAGTTCATTTATAAAAATGAGAATAAACTTTTTCCAATTATTACGCGAACAGTAAAAGTATAAAAAGCGTAATAATAAAAAGCTGTGACCGTAACTGAAACACTAGCGGAAGACTTTCTTAACTATTTATACACTTTATTTTATTACCTACAAGATACTAAGGGGTTCCCATAAACCCACTTAGCCAATTCCTCACTTTTACGTTTTTACCACTTAACTGGACTTGCTAATTGTTTTTCTACGAACAAAAAATAAAAATCCGAACTTAAACTCCAGGTTATCTTTTTTCCTTATTCAATTACCTTTCTAACAAGCTACCACACACTCGATTCCGAGTTTGTGGGCTCCGGTTATCGCCGTTTGAAGTTGGACAAACAACATTGCCTACCAACTCCGAAACAGTCTAAAAACGTCCAAACTTCACGGAATAAACTGCACCTAACCACAAGGACACTGCCTCTCAAAATTTTACACCATAAACTAGACACCTCAAACTTCGATTTGATATATCGTACGCTTAATTTGACCAAGTAACGAAGCGGGAATTAATTTCCCAACACAGACCCGAATCTGCCCACTGGTGCTGGCCAGAAACAGGGCAGTGCGTGACAACAGCCCCCATGGGCTGCGCACACCACCAATGAACCTAGGTTTTTGACACAACGTAGGGGACATCTTAAGCTTCAAAATGGCGTATGGCACGTCCCAATCGGACCACTATGGAGAGAGATACGCTCCTCCAAAGTTCACCCAAAAACTGCCAATTCTACAGAAAATTCGCCAGAGTTTCCTTTGTATTTCCATGAATCCCCAAATTTTCATAACCTGTTTAACACCACTATTACACCTGAAATCCAGCAAAATCCAATGGGTGGCACACACAAGGTCCAACAACGCCTTGGGGCACTTACAACCCAATCCAATATACACTTAAAACATAAACAGTTTACTTTCAATTTCATGCATAAAACATAATACAGATAATCATAAACCTATAATAGGCCTAAAGCCCTTCCATCATATTACATACATCCATGGTACATTTACAACACTGGATTACATTTACACTTACAACTTTAACTTTAACTACAAATATTTACATATTACAATATTACTTAACAAATGAATTCATAACTAAAATGACATGATCATGGATAATTAATGACAACACTTCATGATCTTCCTATGGGCCTCTTGCCCGCCACTCCTGTGCCACTGCTACCTCCTGAAATAAATGCCCCGAGACGGGGTGAGATATACGAATATATCTCAGTAACCAAGAGGTTCTGGAGAAAACTCCGCCCAATGGTTCACTTCGATGTATATCAATAATATAAAACAACATCACTGTTACAAAACGGGATAAAGCAAGGGATTTAGAGAAAGGGGGATATATATCAGAACAACTACGACATGCGGGATGGTAGCTACCAATACCACGCCATGTCCTCGGCTATACGCCTATGGGTACTACCCCTGGCGTGTTCAGAGAACAACCCACCAAGGTACCCCTTCCAACCATATACACCCGAGACTACCTAGTGTGCTCCTATCCGGATAACACAACACGACCCTGGGTCAACTGGAACTCCCTCTCGGAGACCTATCCAGTGGTAGTCCGGAAACACTTGCCCGAAGGCTAAAAATATCTACTGGCCAGAGATTTGGTACATAAGTACCCACTGTGATAATGCACATGCATGCTCATGTTGTTCTACACTACTCATACACACTTCCTACCATTGCCATCAACTAGCAAGGTGGAACACAAAAGGGGAACAAGCCCCAGTACCAAGAGGTTACCTTTCTATTTATCCGTCCACTGAGCTCCGCAGAAACTCCACTCATAGCTTGATACACAGGGAACGCCTCAATCCACTTGATCCAGGACCAAGGGCAATCCACTGTTTCACTGTTCCAAGTTTATATCCACGTACGGCAACCTGTACAACCATGCACAGCCGTCAGTTTCAGTCAAAATACGTCAAAACGCGAAAACGTCAGATTTCCTCTCCCCTCCACTAAGGGTTCGGCCTACATAGTGTTATTTTGGGTTTTATTTTTCTAAATTTTCTTTCTCATTTTATTTCACTTACTTAGGTTACCCAAAGGCTAGTTCAATCGCTGTTTTTCGGTTTTACGACTTTTTCGCAACGTTTTGCGAATTATTACACTTTAGGCACATTTTGCCACTTTCAACACTTATTATTTTTACATTGATTCTTCCACATGCCAATCACCACACAACCCATCTAATAACTTTTCCATCACACAACACAACACCAAAGTGTTCTAAAACATCAATTTGCTCAATTGTACATAAATGGCCTAATCTTGGTTAGTCCAAACCAAGGACTTCCACTCAATTCCTATGGCCCACAACTCACATAATCACTTCCTAACTTCATATAATCACACTACAATTCACTATACCACACATTAACACAAAACTCAAAAATTCCATTTCATGCATCAATTTTTTTCCTAAGTTAAAAATCCATTTTTTTTCGCTTAAAATTTTCATTGCATTTCTAGCATTAATACATCATTCTAAGACATTATCATCTAATAGACATTTTCCATTTGAGCTCTCTAACACAACATATCACAAAATCCCTCTTTAGGGTCCATAATCCAAATTCAAAAATCAACCAATGAAATGTTGAAATAACTTACCCAATTGCACGATATATGGCTCCACCTAAGTATACTCCACCATTGGAGCATGAAAAAGCTTCATGAACTCACTTTCTCCCAAAATTTCGGATCTGAGTTTGGTGCAGATCTCCCCAAATACGCGGTTTCAAGGCTCAATAGTGGTACCAATGGGTTCAGAAGGTGTTTTCCATCAAGTTTCAAGACAAGAATCGTTGAATTCGGTGGAGAAATGGCCAAGTTATGGCCAAAGGAAATTTTGCATAAAAATGGTGGAAATGGGGCTGTTTTGTGCGCACCAAGGAGAGAGAAAGGGAGGGAGGAGGGTGATGAATAGTGTAATCTTGGTACTTTAAGTGATTTTAAGTGGGAACGGGTCCCACGCGATTTAAAATTCATCCGAATTTCCCTCCGAACAAGGTGGTATTTGCATATAGATGGGGAAATCCAAAAAGGAGACTAAAATGACCCTGATTTTTGGGAAAACTACGGCAAATTAAAACCATATTTTCCCATTTTATTTTAGTTAAGGGTAGTCTTGGTAATTTAATCATATTTTCCCACCTATATTTTACCTTCAACCAAATATAGATTTAGCAAACTAAAATCAATTTTTCCGGTAATATTTCAGTCTACCAAACAATTTTTTTTTTAAACTTTCCTACCAAACTCACTTTTTCATTATATTATATTCTTAGTAATTATATTTCTCTAGTAAAAATAAATTCTCATGTACCAAATGCGCCCTATGGGGAGAACATATACATGCAACTGTAGTAGGTTACTCTTCCATTTAGCAACTCACATTTAGATAAAAAAAATATTACTCTCTCCTATGTGCACAAATATCACAATCATCCATGAATTTTTATTGGCTGGTAGCACCAAACAAATGGTAGGACAGTAGTATATTAGATTTTTCCCCTAAGGGGTAAGGTGAAATATTAAATCTTTATAATAATAAAGTATAATATGACTCAACAGGCTTTTTGACCCTTTTGCTTTTCATTAAATAATTAATAATCATTTTGACCCTTATTCAAAACAATATACCAATCTGCCTCTCTTTAATCGATTAACTTGAAGATTTAATTGATTAAATGGTCAAAACTGAAAAAAATGGTTGACTTGAAGATTTAATCGATGAAATCTTCAATTAATTGATTTAATCGATTAAAACTTATATTTAATCGACTAAATATCCCAAATGAGCGTGAAAACATTGAATGAATGAGACAAACACGGTATTGGAGGTTATTTGAATTTTGAATTTTAAATTTAATCTTATAAGAGTTGATTGCGATTTGTATTTAATAGGAGTTGATTGCATCCTATTAAATACAAAACACAATCGGCTCCTATTAAATACAAATCGCAATCAGCTCCTATTAAATACAAATCTTAATCTCCTCCTATTAAATACAAATCGCAATCACCTCCTATTAAATACAAAGCGCAATCACCTCCTGTTACATTAAATTCAAAATTCAAATAACCTCCAATATACAGAAAATTGATCGAAGATTCTGCTAAGTATTTTTATGATGAATTTCTAAAACGGGAAGGGTTCGTTGTTCGCCTTGATCGTTGTCATCGTTCCGAGGTTGACAATAGGATCACTTAACGCCGTTTTTCATGTAATAAGCAAGGTTTTCATGAGAGAAGTAGTAATGGAGCCAGGCCTGTTCATGTAAATCATTTCAATTTCCAATAATCATTTTTCTTTTGTTGGTTTCTTTATTTGTTTGGTTATCTATGCTTGTTGATTTGCTTCATATGCATGGAATCTGCTTTTGTTTATGTAGAAAATTTGATCTTTGTTGCTTGTTGGGAGATTTAATCGATTAACTTGAAGATTTAATCGATTAAATCTTCAAGTCAACCATTTTTTCTAGTTTTGACCATTAAATCGATTAAATCTTCAAGTAAATCGATTAAATAAGGGCAGATTGATATATAGATTTGAATAAGAGGCAAAAGGGTTATTAATTAATTAATGAAGGATAAAAGGGTCAAATAGCTGACTCAACAAGTAAGCTAGAAATGGAAGACACAAATTTAAAATGCAGGATCGTGAAACGAGTCACAGCTACAAAAACAAGGCAATATGTAAAATTAAGGCCAAGCAAAAGTCAAAAGAGAAATTCAACCATGAAAAACCAAATGGATTTTAGTGATTTACCGAGTGAAAAACAAATGTGCTCCACTTAAAAAATCATTGTAAATTGTAAAATACTTTTTAATGGAAAAGTTTTATCCATCCACTTCACTTCCGACTCACTGGCCACATTAGTCACATTAGGAGATTAGGTTTAAACATGGCAGGACCTGACACCCCAGCAAGAATGACCATATTTTGTCACTTGACATAATTTTGATTGTCAATCCTAATTCCTCTTTTTCTGAATTTTTGACAAAAAATACGTTAGTATTCAATTAGGATTTTAAGGGGTCAAAGAAATGTCACAAAGTATTCGATTAGGATTTTAAATGATTATTTTACAATCCGTCCAAATCAGTTGCTATTCAATCAAGATTTTAAAAAAAGGAAAAACAATCTTATGTTAAATTTTTTTTGTTGATATTTTAATGAATTTTCTATTGGTGTCGATTTCGTGAGTTTTTTTTGAGAGAAATATTGATAGAATGTCTCTTTAACAATCTAATGCAGTGTCTTTTGTTTCCTTTGACTGGTCAACCCACTCGAAACCGAGTTCCGCCAAGGGAGCTTAGTCAAAGCTCAAAAAACAGACGACTTTTTAGTGATTTTCATCACCAAATAACCCAGAAACAATAATCTAACAAGATTTTAATCTAAATTATCTAAAAAATAATAGATTTTTGAGCGATTATTGAGAGCTTTTGGAAGTTTAAAAAACTATTTTTCAAACTATTGGTCGCGATTTTTCTTGGCACGAGAATATGTGCTTTTTATATTAAAGTCCCTACAATTCTAAATAGTCTTTTAAAATCTGTCAGATTTTTTATCTTAAGAAAAACAAACTTTAAAATCCTAATCCAATACACTATCTTAGATTCATTAAAATTGTTTATTTTTTAAAAGAAAACTTTAGTCAAAAGTGGTTTTAATAATAATTTTTTCTGAACAAGAATATTTAGAGTGAACCGGGACCACCATTTTTTAGGTGGTCCTTTAGTGTAAATAGGAGGGTAAAATTGGAAAAGTGGAAAAATAATAAGAATAAAAAGGGAAAGAGAAAATTAATGTTGTGAGAGGGAGCACCAAAAGATTCAGTGGTCCTGAACCATATTAAATATTTCCCAACTGAGCAAGTAGCTACAAATACTTTAATTTCTTTTTCAGGAGCAAGTAGCAATACAAAAATCGATGTATGTGTAGGAGAGAAAAATACTTTCCTACAACATAAGAGTGTATTTTCCCAATAATAAATCTTTGATAAGAAGTTTTAAGCTACATTATGTTCTGTCCACACGTTCAGTTTATTTCTACTGATTTCATGCTCCATGCATTGAGGTTCTCCACGGTGATGGGCTCGGTACCGTTGTTGAACACAAACAAGTGAGCTTGATTTGTCAATGCTAGCTCTGGATAAACCCTAGACAAGATATTTGTTTTTCCTCCTGCTCCAAAACTCTCCACTACTGAGTGATCAATCTGCCATTTAGTTGAAAAACCAGAATCAGTAAGTATATATAGTTATTATGGGAGCTCATAAATTAATATCATACGTAAACACCAAATGGAGGAGGAGGAGGAGGAGTTGCATTTGTGCTTACCAAACTCCTAAGAGAGAGTTTCTTAGTAGATAAATCCACATCAACAAAACCGGCAAATGATGGCTTGTACAATTCGCTCTTCAAAGAGGAACTATTTCAGAAAAACAAAAACGAAAACAAAAACAACCAACAAATTAAATTAAATAAGAAGTTATGAAAGATAAAATTAGAATTCTGCATCCACATTTGAACTATACAAACCTCCTTGCGTCAGAGCACAAAAGAATCATATGCTTGTTTGGAGCTTTAAAAATTCTGAAGAACACAGGAGTGAACTCTTCCAAATTTATTGAAGCCAAAGTTAGAAGCCCAAATGGTCCAACCCCACCTTCAATCTTTGAACCCTTTTGAGCACAGAGATCCTGTGCATTTACCCAGCTAGGATCAAATGCCTCTGCTTTGTCCAAGCATGAAAATGAGAAAGTAACTTCCACATCTGCCTGCACTTATATATATAATATCATTAGTTAAAATATACACATGAATTTATAAATATATATATATATATATATATATATGATAATGCTTTATTAAAAATCTGACCTGGGCAGCGGTAATTCCTTCTACTTTAACATAATTTCCTTTTTCAAGTTTTTTGTTGCTCATCGTAACTTCTTTTTCTCTAAGACTATTTAATTCTTCAACGGGCCATTGTACCAATTGTCTCCTATTAGAATCAAGCCACAAGGTTCTTGGAATTGCCTGTAGATTATAAAATAAACTTAGATGCATATATATAAATTCCTTAAACATACAAAAGTATTTAAATTTTTTTGAACTATAGCTAGATGCATCATCGATCGAAACAAATCTAATTAAATACATATATATAGTTATTATTTTAATAATTAACCTGAATTCCTGCCCATCCTTTGTTGACGTCATCCGTCGAGGAATCAGACTCATTGGCCCAACCCCACAAGATCCTTCTATTCCTGCTTGGGTCAAAAAATGATTTGGAAGCATAGAAGTTACCATAGTCATATCTAAGGCCACCCCAACCATCCTCTGAAGTGTTATCCGGGATATACCTATCCTTATTTGGAAAATATGTTCCTAATGTGTAATAATCGAATCTAGTCATGTCAAGGCTATTTTTTAAAACGTGCTTGACATTATTCCCAACCACAGATGTGTCCAACCCCTCTTCCCCGTTCAATGCAACCGGGAAAAAGTCGGGGCACTCCCACATACCCGTGGTTGCTTTGGAATGGATTGGGTGTTTGGCTCGGATCCACTTCACAAAATCCTTGCTCCTATACAAGTAGGACATTCCTCTGTGCTTCCTTCTGCTACCAACCAACATCCTCCAATGCCCGTCCTCGCTCCACCAAGCGGTTGTTGGGTCACGAAACGCGCTGCCGTTCACACCAGGTTCTGCAACCACAATTGGGTTGAACTGGTCGGGTTTTACCCATTTTCTAAGAAGAGGGTCGGATGAATTTTCGGGCACGGCATAGCATTGCACCTGAGTGTTTTTCTCGTCAATAATTCCTGTGTAGAGGATCACGGGTCCCTTACCCGGAATGATAGTGGCTGACCCAGACCAGCACCCGAATTTGTCAAAGGATTTGGATGGATAAATAGCGGGTTCAAGTGCTTGCCAGTTGATAAGATCCTTTGATACAGAGTGGGCCCACACAATATTACCCCACACTGAACCATTGGGGTTGTACTGATAGAACAAATGGTAGTATCCATTATAGTACATGGGTCCTGTATTTGCATTTACGAATTCAAATATAAGATGGTGCAACAAAATATTCGGTGATTGAAATGAAATAACAAAAATAAAAAATAAAGTTTCCACTCACCATTTGGATCTGAATGTGATTTATGCGTCCATTTCACCAAACAGGCACCATGAAAGGATTAGAAAACAAAGTTAGCATTATTGGTGTAATTCTGATATAACAATTTAAAAATAATGAAATGCAAATTTGAGAAGCATGTCATCGTGTATATTTATAAGGAAGTAAAGTTAAATTTATAGGATCACATTGGCAATGTATTAGCACAAATGTATTATGTAAGACGCCTAGTCTAGAAACACGAAATTGATGTCCAGAACCCTTCCTGATTCCTCTATATTGACTTACCTAAATTAGCACAAATGGTATAGTAGTAGCCACATAAAAAGTGACGAGAAAGAAAGAAAATATTCATCGGTTTTTACATCAGAGTTTGGTTTAGAAACTATGGAATTGGATCAGATCATCAGAGCACAATATGCAGTATGAAATCAAAAAAATTGGTTAAAATTAAAGCAAAGACATACATTGTCACATTTTATTCCTGGATTAAAATTTATCTTGTGTATTTTGTCATGAATATGGCAAGGTTAAAAACTGTATAAAAAATTAAGAACTTACTAACCGTTGATCCAGTTCCTAGGAGGTTGAAAATGATATCCAGTTCTGTGTTGTTCACTCACGGAAATCGCTGAAAGAGATTGAAGATGAGGGTATATTTTATGAAATGCTTCAACACCATTGTTCATCAATATCACACTAAGGGAGAAAACCACCAGAGAGATGGCGAGACACTTTGGGAGAGCCATTGGGAGAGCGATAAGAAAAATAAGAAGAGAATGATTTGTGTATGCTGCTTGGTAGAAAACAGAGATATATATAGAGGTGTTGTAGAAAGAAAAAATCAAAGAAGAGAATGATTTGTGTATGCTGCTTGGTAGAAAACAGAGATATAAATAGAGGTGTTGTAGAAGAAAAGAATCAAAAGTAACAAATGAAAAAATCTTTGATTGACATTGATTTCAGTACGACAGCTATGGGACGATCTAGTATTGAAATTGCAATGGAAAGAAAAAAACTACAAGAAAAAACGGAAAGAATCATGAATTAGAGAGAAGAAATTAAAGGAGAAAACGGAAAGAATCATTGATTAGAAAGAAGAAATTAAAAGAAATAAAGGAAAGAATCATTGATTGACACTAATACTAGTACAACGACAGCTATGGATTTACTCTTTTGCATATAGGATAGAACAAGAGATTGTCATTATCTATGGGGAAGATAAGAGACTCAAACACGAACCTAGGTCAATATTCATCCAAGTGGTTATTTTATTTGTTTTATATTTTAAATATTTTTGAAAAATGACTTTTAAAAAATAATCTTTTGAAGCCTGTGCCTATGAAAAATTGCTAGCTGTAATATCCTTAATTTTTTTACATATATGTCAAAATAAGACCATAAGAACTGCTTAGATTATGTTTGGTTTTGTAGAGATATCCGTTGAAATGTTATCTCCAGACTTTGTAGTGGGATGTTTCTGAACAATTCAAATAGCTAGACATATAGTTAAATTATTTATAAAAAAATTATTAATATTTTTCGCTTTATAGGCAGGTGGTATTGGATTCACCTTAATCCATATTTTCATTTTTTTTGTTAGTTAAAAGGCAAAAAACACTAGACTAAATGATTTATAAGAATATTATTTATCGTATAACTTCCAAATAATTGATATAATTAGATTTAAAATTATGAGTGTTCACATTCTGGATTGGATCGGTTTTGAAAGCAAAATCATTCGATACAATTATTTCGGTTTAATCACGTAATCATCCATTCGAATTGGATTTTTTTTCTTTTCAAATTCAATCCAATCCAATTAAATCCATCTTTACTCGGTTTGGATTGGATCAGTTTTTAATTTTTTGAAAACCCTAAAATTTGTATGATGATCATTGTGCAATAACAGATTTTGTATGTATCGGCAGCTTTGTAAAGTTTGTATGATGATTATTGTGCAATTTAGATGCATTAGTAAACGATAATATAATTTTCACTATACTACTGTTGAATTCAAAGTTTGAATTCAAATCTGTTCTTAATTAATCTTTCCGTTATACGTTTCTGTAATAAAGTTGTAATTTAATTTTTCCGTTATACGTTTCTGTAATAAAGTTGTAATTAAATCTTTCCGTTGTACGTTGTAAATTGAAAGTTAGAACAGACGTTAATAGGATATTTGTATATAAAGACCTCAATTGAAGAGGGAAAATACGAACGAATGAATGAAAAAAGAGAATTACACATGTATTAGTTTTTGACATGGTATCAATTAAAGTGTTCGAAATCTCACCGCCTCCCACTTTCTTTGTTGTGGAATTCCCACATGTAGGTGGGCTTGTATGTTGTCCACCCTTCAAACCTAGTGGGCTCTCGTGTGAGGGGGCGTGTTGAGATATATAGTCCCACATTGGTTGTATGGGCAACTAATGTGGAGTTTATAAAGCCTTGGTCACTCCAACCCTTTGAGCTAGCTTTTGGGGTGGTGTATCCCAAGGTTCTTTGACAAATACCACCTATGTAACAGCCCGTTACGTACCGGTATTGTTAACATTAATTATGATATTAAGCGCAGTTACAATCACAGTAGTTCATTTATAAAAATGAGAATAAACTTTTTCCAATTATTACGCGAACAGTAAAAGTATAAAAAGCGTAATAATAAAAAGCTGTGACCGTAACTGAAACACTAGCGGAAGACTTTCTTAACTATTTATACACTTTATTTTATTACCTACAAGATACTAAGGGGTTCCCATAAACCCACTTAGCCAATTCCTCACTTTTACGTTTTTACCACTTAACTGGACTTGCTAATTGTTTTTCTACGAACAAAAAATAAAAATCCGAACTTAAACTCCAGGTTATCTTTTTTCCTTATTCAATTACCTTTCTAACAAGCTACCACACACTCGATTCCGAGTTTGTGGGCTCCGGTTATCGCCGTTTGAAGTTGGACAAACAACATTGCCTACCAACTCCGAAACAGTCTAAAAACGTCCAAACTTCACGGAATAAACTGCACCTAACCACAAGGACACTGCCTCTCAAAATTTTACACCATAAACTAGACACCTCAAACTTCGATTTGATATATCGTACGCTTAATTTGACCAAGTAACGAAGCGGGAATTAATTTCCCAACACAGACCCGAATCTGCCCACTGGTGCTGGCCAGAAACAGGGCAGTGCGTGACAACAGCCCCCATGGGCTGCGCACACCACCAATGAACCTAGGTTTTTGACACAACGTAGGGGACATCTTAAGCTTCAAAATGGCGTATGGCACGTCCCAATCGGACCACTATGGAGAGAGATACGCTCCTCCAAAGTTCACCCAAAAACTGCCAATTCTACAGAAAATTCGCCAGAGTTTCCTTTGTATTTCCATGAATCCCCAAATTTTCATAACCTGTTTAACACCACTATTACACCTGAAATCCAGCAAAATCCAATGGGTGGCACACACAAGGTCCAACAACGCCTTGGGGCACTTACAACCCAATCCAATATACACTTAAAACATAAACAGTTTACTTTCAATTTCATGCATAAAACATAATACAGATAATCATAAACCTATAATAGGCCTAAAGCCCTTCCATCATATTACATACATCCATGGTACATTTACAACACTGGATTACATTTACACTTACAACTTTAACTTTAACTACAAATATTTACATATTACAATATTACTTAACAAATGAATTCATAACTAAAATGACATGATCATGGATAATTAATGACAACACTTCATGATCTTCCTATGGGCCTCTTGCCCGCCACTCCTGTGCCACTGCTACCTCCTGAAATAAATGCCCCGAGACGGGGTGAGATATACGAATATATCTCAGTAACCAAGAGGTTCTGGAGAAAACTCCGCCCAATGGTTCACTTCGATGTATATCAATAATATAAAACAACATCACTGTTACAAAACGGGATAAAGCAAGGGATTTAGAGAAAGGGGGATATATATCAGAACAACTACGACATGCGGGATGGTAGCTACCAATACCACGCCATGTCCTCGGCTATACGCCTATGGGTACTACCCCTGGCGTGTTCAGAGAACAACCCACCAAGGTACCCCTTCCAACCATATACACCCGAGACTACCTAGTGTGCTCCTATCCGGATAACACACCACGACCCTGGGTCAACTGGAACTCCCTCTCGGAGACCTATCCAGTGGTAGTCCGGAAACACTTGCCCGAAGGCTAAAAATATCTACTGGCCAGAGATTTGGTACATAAGTACCCACTGTGATAATGCACATGCATGCTCATGTTGTTCTACACTACTCATACACACTTCCTACCATTGCCATCAACTAGCAAGGTGGAACACAAAAGGGGAACAAGCCCCAGTACCAAGAGGTTACCTTTCTATTTATCCGTCCACTGAGCTCCGCAGAAACTCCACTCATAGCTTGATACACAGGGAACGCCTCAATCCACTTGATCCAGGACCAAGGGCAATCCACTGTTTCACTGTTCCAAGTTTATATCCACGTACGGCAACCTGTACAACCATGCACAGCCGTCAGTTTCAGTCAAAATACGTCAAAACGCGAAAACGTCAGATTTCCTCTCCCCTCCACTAAGGGTTCGGCCTACATAGTGTTATTTTGGGTTTTATTTTTCTAAATTTTCTTTCTCATTTTATTTCACTTACTTAGGTTACCCAAAGGCTAGTTCAATCGCCGTTTTACGGTTTTACGACTTTTTCGCAACGTTTTGCGAATTATTACACTTTAGGCACATTTTGCCACTTTCAACACTTATCATTTTTACATTGATTCTTCCACATGCCAATCACCACACAACCCATCTAATAACTTTTCCATCACACAACACAACACCAAAGTGTTCTAACACATCAATTTGCTCAATTGTACATAAATGGCCTAATCTTGGTTAGTCCAAACCAAGGATTTCCACTCAATTCCTATGGCCCACAACTCACATAATCACTTCCTAACATCATATAATCACACTACAATTCACTATACCACACATTAACACAAAACTCAAAAATTCCATTTCATGCATCAATTTTTTCCTAAGTTAAAAATCCATTTTTTTCGCTTAAAATTTTCATTGCATTTCTAGCATTAATACATCATTCTAAGACATTATCATCTAATAGACATTTTCCATTTGAGCTCTCTAACACAACATATCACAAAATCCCTCTTTAGGGTCCATAATCCAAATTCAAAAATCAACCAATGAAATGTTGAAATAACTTACCCAATTGCACGGTATATGGCTCCACCTAAGTATACTCCACCATTGGAGCATGAAAAAGCTTCATGAACTCACTTTCTCCCAAAATTTCGGATCTGAGTTTGGTGCAGATCTCCCCAAATACGCGGTTTCAAGGCTCAATAGTGGTACCAATGGGTTCAGAAGGTGTTTTCCATCAAGATTCAAGACAAGAATCGTTGAATTCGGTGGAGAAATGGCCAAGTTATGGCCAAAGGAAATTTTGCATCAAAAATGGTGGGGAGGGGCTGCATGTGCGTTTTTTAGAGAGAGAAGAAAAGGAGAGGATGATGAATAGTGAAGGTGGTGAGGTGGCTAAGTGAAACTTAAGTGGGCGGGTCCCACGCGATTTAAAACTCATCCGAATTTCTCTCCGATTTCACTAAAATTTCATAAATTCAAAACTTATTTAGAAACTCTAATTTTTAACATTGACCATTGTCCCTTAATTATACTTTATCAGATGAATCCGGAGTTTTCCGGTAATTCGGAGAAAACACTATTTTAAGCTATTGCGCGCGCCATTGGCACGCTTCCACAAACTGACTTAAATTCATCAAATATTATCAGAAATCATATTTCTTATTCCTATGGACCATTTAAAATCAATATTTGAAACCTAGAGCTCAAAATTCCACTGGCACATTTTACGGTGCAATCTGACTGCGGTATTTTTACCCGCGAAAAACACTATTCACTGATTTTTCTGAAACTTGCCTATCCACTCAATTTTTCGTTCTGAATCCATTTCCAGGCTTATTTTTATCATCTGAGACCTCCTGCTCAATTTTTTTACCTTCCTAGGGTTGCGTGTTGGCTAATTACCGTTTTGCCCTTTCTTTGTATTTTGGCCTATTCTTTGGGATTTTCACTAATCCTTCACTTAATTTCTCACTTAACACTTTAATTACTTATTTTAGAATTGTGAGGTGTTATAATCACCCCACCTTTTAGAATTTTGTCCGCAAAATTACATCTTAACGGTCCCGTAACACGTGGTGTAATCGAAAATCTCATTTCTGCGGTATCCATGATTACTTCATCCTTTACAAACTTGATAACTTCGGGTATCTGACCCCTTAACTCATTATATCTTTCACTGTTTCCTTAAGCCACTGTTGCTTTTTCACTCACTGTAGTTCATCATATACTCATTTTACACTTGTCATTTATGGTGCCACGACCTTCAATTCGCAATACTTTAAGCTCTTCACGGCTTACGGTTACACTTTCACCAATTTATAGGTAATAGAAGACCACATTACAATTTTTCTATCTCACTTCATCTCATCCTCATCTTCATCTGTCTTTCTGACCCAATGCCGTTTCCAAAAATCTCTAGTCGTTTCCATAATACGCTCTGCCGTTCTCATGTATCTTCACACTTTCTGTAGCACTTAACTCCTTTCGCTGTCCTCCCTGTTTTAACCATACCCAGACATACTATTCCTTTCCATTACTGTTACTACTCTTATGATTTAGCTATTTTCTTAGCTTTCACCGAAGCACATCCTTCTAGTTTCAAGGGCACTTTGTCGTTTCCTACAGTTCCGACTCATGTTAAATTCTATACTTATATACTTTATTTTCCTTGTCACGTGTCTTTATCTCTTCTTAGGTACTTATAACCATATCTTTCTCTTCGTTGTACGAAATTCACAATTCTCACAATAGTTTATCTCTTCAATTAACCCTTTAAGATCTTTTAACCACACACACTCCTGAATCTTTCCATCTACTAATCATATTCATAATTTACTTCCACTGTTACTATTTTCATTAACTGAACCATCACAACTATATCAACTCAGTCAGCTCAATTCCATACTCAGACCTCTCACGGTCTAAACACAACACTCATCAATGACCTCCATATCGAGGACTCATGCTTAATATTTTCACCCACTAACTATTTTCAACTTTCATTCTACTCCGATGTTATAAATTAACCATATGTTCCACTCATTTATACCACTTTCTCGTAATCATCATCATTTAATCCTGGATGTCAAACTCAAAACACTATTACTTATAGCTTTACTCACTTCCACTAAACACTTTGGAACGAATCAATTTCTGACCCACTTCACTATTAACTGATGGGCTATTCAAAATGTCATACCACTCATATACAAGTCCTATTCGCTAGGAATCCTTGACACTCAATTATCAATTCGCTTAAAATTTATTCCATCATTGACACTACTTCTACACTTTACCACCGGTTGGTATATCAGTCTCTCAGAATATTCGAAGTTACCATAAACACTCATCCATACGTCATTAGTACTTAGTCAGAACATCATCAACACTGTGCATTTTCCACACACTTCCACTATAAGTGGCATATGCGATTATATATAACACTTCTCAATCTACTTTACCAGCAAAACCAAGTTATTCACTTCTTGGTAATCAATTACAACTATAGTTCCCACCTATGAATACACGTTCGCACTTGACTCTATTTCAATTTATCTTTTCCTTAGGGCTCACACTTTACTGTTTTAACCTGAAATCTTGATCATCACTAGCCTTCCTAGAAGGACACTTACTCATTCTGTCAACTTTAACTCACTTATCATCCCTTTTTGGTCATAAGACGAGGGTTCCAACTAACTTACTACTTCACTTAGAGACAAAATTTATTTCATCAAACTTTCTTTACACCCACAATAGTGCTTCACTATCACACTTCGAAGTTCTTGCACACTAAGCCACAACTCTTATATCCAAACCTGACATACTATTGTCCATTTACAAATATATAACCTCGCATCTTGCGTTAACCATATGGAAAAACTCTCCCAATACAGTGGGTAACAACATTCACAGGTTTAACCCCTCGAGCTCTTGCTGTCCTAAGGGCCCCAGATGCCATGACTCACCGATCAGAGAATCCACCCATATGATCCATGCCGTAAAAACGACTTACTACTAGCTGTCCCTATTCTAAGGCATCCCCCCAAATGTTTCTTCTTTGAGCAATTACATAAATTATCTCCACCATACTAACCGTTACACCAATGTGGAATACTTCCTCGTTTCTCATTACTCATATCAAATACTACTAGACTCCGGGAACTTAACCCGCACCGAGATAGCTATACACTCCTGGCACATAGGCCCCACTGAGATCTTCCTACTATCAAATCATATTACATGCCCCCAGTGCACAGAGAAATTTATATTCATAATACGTCTGTATATAACAACAAACTGGTACACCGTGCACTCCAGATCACACATGGACCTAGTCCATTTGGTGTCTGTATCACCTCTGTATATAACATCAAAACTGTTCTGTATTATCACATGGGCTTCCCCCATACTCTTAGTAGTAGTGGTATAATATACACCTGTTATATATAAGTTAATTCATCTTGCTCTCTCGTGTCATTCTTCTCACTGGAAGTTTACTTTCGTTTCGGTGACCCCTCTGACCTGGTTTATAACATAGTCGCGGTTATAATAATCCACATTCTCTTCGTAATTTCGTACACGTTTTCTAACTCGTAATAGTTCCTTCTGTCTTGTTACCGTTCAGTCCGTAGTCCATTATCTCTTCCTTGCTTATTCTTCTCACAGATTGTTTACTCTTTTACTTTGACTAATCACTTGCCATGGTTCATAACATAATCCCTAATCCATAATTGTTAAATTTTCTCAAAGTTTTGTACACATCTCAATTTCTCAGTATAAGTTTCACATTTCCCATCACACAGGGATCTTCCAATCATTTTCGTCGAATCACAGATGACTACTTCACCTCAATCCTTGCACTGAATTTATACCTCAGTTCACTAACAAATCTTATCATTTTCATCTTGAATTACACATTAACTCTCTTGCTGACCACAATATTCCACACTCTCTGCACACTTTACACATCAGTTCTTTCATTAACCTCTTACTTTCGCACTTTATTGTCACTTGGTTCCTATACTAATCACTTGATTTCACATTAAGTTTTACCTTCACTCATTCTCTAATCATACCATCTCAACTTATTGTTATGCAACAATAACTCACAACTTATGCCACCGTTCTAGTCCATTGCCCGTCACGGCACACATAACATATGCTCAATACTGTAGAGCAACTCATCAATTTTCCTGATCACTTCCACCCTTGGTGGTTGTAAAATATCTCTTTACCTTGAAAATACCTCTACTTTGTCTGTCCCTCCGTATCAAATACCAATATTTTCATAAGCGCACTACTCTTAGTAGTACTTATACATATACCATAAGATCATAATTTCTTTACAATTCTCATTACCTTTGTACAATGACTGTACATCTCAACCATCTTGTTCCTTTATCACTGATACGCCTGCCAATCTGAGTCGACCTCCACTAACTGCAATAGTGTCTTCATGGTACATAGATCTTGTGTCATCCATGGCAATTCCTTCACTTTTCCTCATACATATTACACATAATAATATACTCATCCTTAGTTCACCTCACTTGTGTTTAGTCAACACTACCTCTTTATGGAATTTACTCCCATATTTCAATATCTCTCACATTATCAATCTATCAGCATCATACTTTCAAGTGGTCAAATCTCGTAGGATTACTCATCGAATATTCTATTTGCTTCTCTGCTTGGACCATCCCAATTCATTCAAGTGCACCGCACTTGTCCTGGTCTCATAACTGCTAATCAAACATGACGTGTTTAACTCACGCATACGAATATCTGTTCCCTTTTCTCAATAATTCTTCAGGTTCAAAACCTCTCGCCTTGATGAAGTCTATTCACCAAGACCACTTGTACATAATTGTCTTACTATACTACGCATATACTTGGAATTTCACCAATCTCATAAGCTCATCTCTGTTATATGTTTATCTTTCATAGTACTGCAAGGTTCGTCTATGCTCCTATTGTACATATCATAAATTGTACACCACTGTTGCTTATAATACACTTTTCTCCTGACTTTCATCGAAGTCAGATATAATATTTATGTCTGTTCTTTTATGCCTTCTAATATTCATACTTGACTTACTGCCATCCTTTGTCCATGGAGCAGTTAAAACTGCAGCCACAACATCAGGCTAAAGACTCACACTCGGTGCTTCAAGGTTACTACGCAGGCTTCTTACGATGACCACACATGTAACACAAAGGAATGGATTGATCAGACCCACACTAAGGAATTACATATACAGTAATCGATAAGAATCTACATACAACTATGTAGCACACAACACATCTATATATATTATCAGAGTTCCCTAACAAAACTGCTCTGATACCATAAAATGTAACAGCCCGTTACGTACCGGTATTGTTAACATTAATTATGATATTAAGCGCAGTTACAATCACAGCAGTTCATTTATAAAAATGAGAATAAACTTTTTCCGATTATTACGCGAACAGTAAAAGTATAAAAAGCGTAATAATAAAAAGCTGTGACCGTAACTGAAACACTAGCGGAAGACTTTCTTAACTATTTATACACTTTATTTTATTACCTACAAGATACTAAGGGGTTCCCATAAACCCACTTAGCCAATTCCTCACTTTTACGTTTTTACCACTTAACTGGACTTGCTAATTGTTTTTCTACGAACACAAAATAAAAATCCGAACTTAAACTCCAGGTTATCTTTTTTCCTTATTCAATTACCTTTCTAACAAGCTACCACACACTCGATTCCGAGCTCGTGGGCTCCGGTTATCGCCGTTTGAAGTTGGACAAACAACATTGCCTACCAACTCCGAAACAGTCTAAAAACGTCCAAACTTCACGGAATAAACTGCACCTAACCACAAGGACACTGCCTCTCAAAATTTTACACCATAAACTAGACACCTCAAACTTCGATTTGATATATCGTACGCTTAATTTGACCAAGTAACGAAGCGGGAATTAATTTCCCAACACAGACCCGAATCTGCCCACTGGTGCTGGCCAGAAACAGGGCAGTGCGTGACAACAGCCCCCATGGGCTGCGCGCACCACCAATGAACCTAGGCTTTTGACACAACGTAGGGGACATCTTAAGCTTCAAAATGGCGTATGGCACGTCCCAATCGGACCACTATGGAGAGAGATACGCTCCTCCAAAGTTCACCCAAAAACTGCCAATTCTACAGAAAATTCGCCAGAGTTTCCTTTGTATTTCCAAGAATCCCCAAATTTTCATAACCTGTTTAACACTACTATTACACCTGAAATCCAGCAAAATCCAATGGGTGGCACACACAAGGTCCAACAACGCCTTGGGGCACTTACAACCCAATCCAATAAACACTTAAAACATAAACATTTTCATGCATAAACCATAATGCAAGTAATCATAAACCTACAATGGGCCTAAAGCCCTTCCATCACATTACATACATCCATGGTACATTTACAATACTGGATTACATTTACATTTCCAACTTTAACTTTAAACTACAAATATTTCATATTACAACATCACTTGCCAAATACATACATAACTAAAATGACATGAAACTAAACTTAGCCAAAATAACATGAACATAATGCTAATGGACTCCTCCTACATACATATACATGTTCATGCTCTAAGTCTAGCCTGGGCCAAATGGCTACCAAAAGTACACTATACACCACCGCTCCACTCGTCATCACGCGGGCTTCTTGCCCGCTGCTCCGTATCCACTGGTACATCCTGAAATAAATGCCCCGAGACGGGGTGAGATATACGGATATATCTCAGTAACCAAGAGGTTCTGGAGAAAACTCCACCCAATGGTTCACTTCGATGTATACAAATAGCATAAAAACAACACCACTGTTATAAAACGGGATAAAGCAAGGGATTTAGAGAAAGGGGGATATATATCAGAACAACTACGACATGCGGGATGGTAGCTACCAATACCACGCCATGTCCTCGGCTATACGCCTATGGGTACTACCCCTGGCGTGTTCAGAGAACAACCCACCAAGGTACCCCTTCCAACCATATACACCCGAGACTACCTAGTGTGCTCCTATCCGGATAACACACCACGACCCTGGGTCAACTGGAACTCCCTCTCGGAGACCTATCCAGTGGTAGTCCGGAAACACTTGCCCGAAGGCTAAAAATATCTACTGGCCAGAGATTTGGTACATAAGTACCCACTGTGATAATGCACATGCATGCTCATGCTGTTCTACACTACTCATACACACTTCCTACCATTGCCATCAACTAGCAAGGTGGAACACAAAAGGGGAACAAGCCCCAGTACCAAGAGGTTACCTTTCTATTTATCCGTCCACTGAGCTCCGCAGAAACTCCACTCATAGCTTGATACACAGGGAACGCCTCAATCCACTTGATCCAGGACCAAGGGCAATCCACTGTTTCACTGTTCCAAGTTTATATCCACGTACGGCAACCTGTACAACCATGCACAGCCGTCAGTTTCAGTCAAAATACGTCAAAACGCGAAAACGTCAGATTTCCTCTCCCCTCCACTAAGGGTTCGGCCTACATAGTGTTATTTTGGGTTTTATTTTTCTAAATTTTCTTTCTCATTTTATTTCACTTACTTAGGTTACCCAAAGGCTAGTTCAATCGCCGTTTTACGGTTTTACGACTTTTTCGCAACGTTTTGCGAATTATTACACTTTAGGCACATTTTGCCACTTTCAACACTTATCATTTTTACATTGATTCTTCCACATGCCAATCACCACACAACCCATCTAATAACTTTTCCATCACACAACACAACACCAAAGTGTTCTAACACATCCATTTGCTCAATTGTACATAAATGGCCTAATCTTGGTTAGCCCAAACCAAGGATTTCCACTCAATTCCTATGGCCCACAACTCACATAATCACTTCCTAACATCATATAATCACACTACAATTCACTATACCACACATTAACACAAAACTCAAAAATTCCATTTCATGCATCAATTTTTTCCTAAGTTAAAAATCCATTTTTTTTCGCTTAAAATTTTCATTGCATTTCTAGCATTAATACATCATTCTAAGACATTATCATCTAATAGACATTTTCCATTTGAGCTCTCTAACACAACATATCACAAAATCCCTCTTTAGGGTCCATAATCCAAATTCAAAAATCAACCAATGAAATGTTGAAATAACTTACCCAATTGCACGGTATATGGCTCCACCTAAGTATACTCCACCATTGGAGCATGAAAAAGCTTCATGAACTCACTTTCTCCCAAAATTTCGGATCTGAGTTTGGTGCAGATCTCCCCAAATACGCGGTTTCAAGGCTCAATAGTGGTACCAATGGGTTCAGAAGGTGTTTTCCATCAAGATTCAAGACAAGAATCGTTGAATTCGGTGGAGAAATGGCCAAGTTATGGCCAAAGGAAATTTTGCATCAAAAATGGTGGGGAGGGGCTGCATGTGCGTTTTTTAGAGAGAGAAGAAAAGGAGAGGATGATGAATAGTGAAGGTGGTGAGGTGGCTAAGTGAAACTTAAGTGGGCGGGTCCCACGCGATTTAAAACTCATCCGAATTTCTATAATGTCGGAAACGGACTCAGGGCGAAAAATTAAGTGAAGAGGCAAATTTGTGAAAAATTGTGAATAGTGACTTTTTAGTGTAAAGTACTGCGGTATGAGTGTACCGATAAGTGTGAAATTTTTATCAATATTTTTAGGAAATAAAAATATGTCATGAACCAGAAAAATAAGTAGATTAAGAATTTGTAATCAGAATTAGTGTTGGGGTTAAACTTAGATCGCGTGTGGGACCCGCGACACCAAAACCCACTTGGCCTCACCACACCCCACGCCCTCTCTCTTCCCTTTTTCTTTCTTTCTTCCCGTGGCCTTCTCCTTCACTTGGACAAAACTCACCCATTTCCTCTCATTTCACCATTTATGCTATTCTCAACCAAATCCTTTGATTTTGGTGTTGAAATTTATTGTAAACCACCTTCTAAAGCCATTGGTGATACTCCCAAGCCTTGAAATCATCTCCTTGGTGCGTTTAGGAGCAAACTCAGATCCGAGTAATGATATTTCTTGGCGTTTTTGAAGTTTTTGGATCTTCCCTTGCTTGGTGGAGCCTTGGTGGAGTGTCTACCGTAGATTGTGAGTATATTTGTAGTATTTTTTCGGTTGATTTTGTAGATCTAGAAATATGAACTCTAAGTCTTTAATCTTAGATGTGTGATGTTAGAGAGCTCAAATAGTGCATTAGATGATTATGTCTTAGAATGACGTATTTGAGCTAGAAATGCAATAAAAATTATTGGTGAAAAATGCATAACTTAGGATTTTTGAATGATGCCTGTAATAGCCCGTTACGTACCGGTATTGTTAACATTAATTATGATATTAAGCGCAGTTACAATCACAGCAGTTCATTTATAAAAATGAGAGTAAACTTTTTCCGATTATTACGCGAACTGTAAAAGTATAAAAAGCGTAATAATAAAAAGCTGTGATCGTAACTGAAACACTAGCGGAAGACTTACTTAACTATTTATACACTTTATTTTATTACCTACAAGATACTAAGGGGTTCCCATAAACCCACTTAGCCAATTCCTCACTTTTTACGTTTTTACCACTTAACAGGATTTGCCAATCTGTTTTTCTACGAACACAAAATAAAAATCCAAACTTAAACTCTAGGTTATCTTTTTTCCTTATTCACTTACCTTTCTATCAAGTTATCACACACTCAATTCCGAGCTCTTGAGCTCCGGTTATCGCCGTTTGAAGATGGACAAACAACATTGCCTACCAACTCCAAAACAGCCTAAAACCTACAATCTTCATGGAATAAACTGTACCTAACCGCCCAACCAATGGCTCTCAAACTTTTACACCATAAACTAGACACCTCAAACTTCGATTTGATATATCGTATGCTTAATTTGACCAAGTAACGAAGCAGGAATTAATTTCCCAACACAGACCCGAATCTGCCCACTGGTGCTGGCCAGAAACAGGGCAGTGCGTGACAACAGCCCCCATGGGCTGCGCACACCACCAATGAACCTAGGCTTTTGACACAACGTAGGGGACATCTTAAGCTTCAAAATGGCGTATGGCACGTCCCAATCGGACCACTATGGAGAGAGATACGTTCCTCCAAAGTTCACCCAAAAACTGCCAATTCTACAGAAAATTCGCCAGAGTTTCCTTTGTATTTCCAATAATCCCCAAATTTGCATAACCTGTTTAACACCACTAATACACCTGAAATCCAGCAAAATCCAATGGGTGGCACACACAAGGTCCAACAACGCCTTGGGGCACTTACAACCCAATCCAATATACACTTAAAACATAAACAGTTTACTTTCAATTTCATGCATAAAACATAATACGGATAATCATAAACCTATAATAGGCCTAAAGCCCTTCCATCATATTACATACATCCATGGTACATTTACAACACTGGATTACTTTTGCATTTACAACTTTAACTTTAAACTACAATTATTTACATATTACACTTCACTTGCCAAATAAATCCATAAACTAAAATGACATGATAGCTAAACTCTACTCCACTGCTCCACTCGTCATCATGCGGGCTTCTCGCCCGCTGCTCCATATCCACTGGTACATCCTGAAATAATGCCCCGAGACGGGGTGAGATATACGGATATATCTCAGTAACCAAGAGGTTCTGGAGAAAACTCCGCCCAATGGTTCACTTCGATGTATATCAATAATATAAAACACCATCACTGTTATAAAACCGGATAAAGCAAGGGATTTAGAGAAAGGGGGAATATATCAGAACAACTACGACATGCGGGATGGTAGCTACCAATACCACGCCATGTCCTCGGCTATACGCCTATGGGTACTACCCCTGGCGTGTTCATAGAACAACCCACCAAGGTACCCCTTCCAACCATATACACCCGAGACAACCTAGTGTGCTCCTATTCGGATAACACACCACGACCCTGGGTCAACTGGAACTCCCTCTCAGAGACCTATCCAGTGGCAGTCCGGAAACACTTGCCCGAAGGCTAAAAAAATATCTACTGGCCAGAGATCAGGTACATAAGTACCCACTGTGATAATGCACATGCATGCTCATGCTGTTCTACACTACTCATACACACTTCCTACCGTTGCCATCAACTAGCAAGGTGGAACACAAAAAGGGGAACAAGCCCCAGTACCAAGATGTTACCATTCTTTTTATCCATCCACTGAGCTCCGCAGAAAATCCACTCATAGCTTGATACACAGGGAACGCCTCAACCCACTTGATCCAGGACCAAGGGCAATCCACTGTTTCACTGTTCCAAGTTTATATCCACGTACGGCAACCTGTACAACCATGCACAGCCGTCAGTTTCACTCACAATACGTCAAAATGCAAAAACGTCAAATTCCTCCTCTCTCCCTCTAATGTTCGGCCATCATAGGGTTATTTTAGGTTTTATTTTTCTAAATTTTCTTTCTCATTTTATTTCACTTACTTAGGTTACCCAAAGGCTAGTTCAATCGCCGTTTTACGGTTTTACGACTTTTTCGCAACGTTTTGCGAATTATTACACTTTAGGCACATTTTGCCACTTTCAACACTTATCATTTTTACATTGATTCTTCCACATGCCAATCACCACACAACCCATCTAATAACTTTTCCATCACACAACACAACACCAAAGTGTTCTAAAACATCCATTTGCTCAATTGTACATAAATGGCCTAATCTTGGTTAGTCCAAACCAAGGATTTCCACTCAATTCCTATGGCCCACAACTCACATAATCACTTCCTAACATCATATAATCACACTACAATTCACTATACCACACATTAACACAAAACTCAAAAATTCCATTTCATGCATAAATTTTTTTCTAAGTTAAAAATCCATTTTTTTCGCTTAAAATTTTCATTGCATTTCTAGCATTAATACATCATTCTAAGACATTATCATCTAATAGACATTTTCCATTTGAGCTCTCTAACACCACATATCACAAAATCCCTCTTTAGGGTCAATAATCAAAACTCAAAATTCAACCAATGAAATGTTGAAATAACTCACCCAATTGCATGGTATATGGCTCCACCTAAGCATACTCCACCATTGGAGCATGAAAAAGCTTCATGAACACCAAAAATTCTCAAAATTTCGGATCTGATTTTGGTGTAGATCTCCCCAAATAAGCGGTTTCAAGGCTCAAAAGTGGTACCAATGGGTTCAGAAGGTGTTTTCCATCAAGATTCAAGACAAGAATCGTTGAATTCGGTGGAGAAATGGCTAAGTTATGGCCAAAGGAAAATTTGCACAAAGAAGGTGAAGATGGGGCTGTATGGTGCGCTGTTGGGGAAGAAGGAGCACGGGTGGGAATGGGGTGAAACAGGGAACATTTAGTGGTTAAGTGACTTTTAAGTGGGTACCGGATCCCACGTGATTTAAAACTCATCCGAATTTCCCTCCGATCATCACTAAAATTCACAATTTAAAAACCTAATGAGAAATTATAATTTTTCATCTTAACAAAATCCTTTAATTTTACTCACTCAGATAAATTTTGGAGCTTTCCGGTTGTTCAGAAAAACACTGCTTTAAGGTACAGCGCGCTCCGTTAACAAACTTCCACAAATTGACTTAAATCCCTCAAATATTATCAGAAATCATATTTCCTATTTCCATGGACCATTTAAAATCAATATTTGAAACCCAGAGCTCAAAATTCCACTGGCACGTTTTACGGTGCAATCTGACTGCGGTATTTTTACCCGCGAAAAACACTATTCACTGATTTTTCTGAAACTTGCTTATCCACTCAATTTTTCGTTCTGAATCTATTTCCAGGCTTATTATTATCATCTGAGACCTTCTGCTCAATTTTTATCTTCCTAGGGTTGCGTGTTGGCTAATTACCGTTTTGCCCTTTCTTTGTATTTTGGCCTATTCTTTGGGATTTTCACTAATCCTTCACTTAATTTCTCACTTAACACTTTAATTACTTATTTTAGAATTGTGAGGTGTTATAATGCCTAAGATTTGTGAAAAATGAATTATGTAAGAAATGGATTGATAAGTTGTTGCATGATGTGTTAATATGATTATATGATGAATGAGAGTGTTAAATTGAATTGAAAAAGCCTTGGGGCATACTTTTGAAGAATCCGAATTAGGAAGAAAAGTGAGGAAAAATGATGCAAAAATGATGTAGTTGAGGTTGAATGATTGAAAATGATGTTTAAATGGATGATGGTATAGTGTGATATGGTGTAATGAGAAGAAGGAATGTGTGATGCATGATGTATTTGGTAAATTGATCTATAAAAGAGATTGAAGTAAAATGGTATGGAAAAATAGCCTTAGGCTTAAGTGGTTATGTTGGTTAGCATTACAGATAATTGATTAAATGTGATTGATGGTGGATCATTGTTGTTGATCAATATAGGTTGCCACTCTTGGACGCTATGGGAGCGGATTAAGCTTGGAGCTTACGTATGGAGCATTGGCTCGGTGTTGAGGTAACCTTTGGAACTGGGGTTTAGTCCCTTGTGTGCTCCACCACACCTAGTGGAAGGCTGTGGTTGGATTTTGTGTCATTGGACATTGTGTGATTATGTGTTTCATGCTTTATTGCATGTTAAGTGTGAAATTGTTTGGTCACTGGCCAGTTGACGTGTGTTGGTTTGGACATCCGCTGGATAATTCCGCTGGGAATTCCAGTTGGGTTTTGCCGTGGGGTCGACTTTGGGAGCGACACCAGGATGATCCAAACGTGGGACTTCCGCTGGATAGGGCTCATGAGGAGTTCCAGTTGGGTTTTGCCATGGTGTCTTCTCAACCATGGGAGAGGCGCCAGGAAGGTCTCGGGAGTTATAAGATGGAGTCCTTGAACGTAATCCAATTGTGGATGTTCTCGGTTTGTCTCCAGTTGTTTGTGATATTGTATGTCATGCATTTTACATAATGTTATTGTTGCACATTGAGTGAGCCATGGGGTGGAGAAGCCTTCAGGGCCCTTGGTTTACTGAGATATATTTGTATATCTCACCGCGTGTTTGGGGGCATCATTTCAGGTTAGGTTGAGCCTGGAGGAGTGGAGCATGAGGTGCATACGAGAGGCACACAGCATGTTAGAGGATTCGATTGGGATACACCTTGCATATTGTTAATGCTTTGGCTTTAGATCATGAACTTGTGCATGTTGAAAATGCCATGCCTTGTATGCTCATGACTATATGTTGAGTACTACAAAATTTATGTATATTCATGCCTTTAGTTTCTATTGTTATTTTGGTGAGCATGGGACTTGTCCATGACCACACCTAATGTATTTTGAGGCGCTGAACATTTATTATGTAAAATGAGCCATATGATGTGTAAATGGCAACATATTTGGTGAAGGAGGTAAATGATATATTGGTATTAGATTATGTATGATGAAAGGGCCTAGAGCCTACATTAGGGTATGTGTATGGTTGGTGTGAAGTATTAAGGTGTTAGGATTGGATTACACCACTCATTTTGAACTGACAAGCTGTCATCTGTCATTTTTGAGGCATAGTAATCGATTACCCCAAGCATGGTAATCGATTACCATGCAACAGGGGACGAAATTCTGGCTACTGTCTGCCTGGTAATCGATTACCAGAGCCTTGGTAATCGATTACCTAGTGCAGTAATCGATTACCAAAGCTTGGTAATCGATTACCAGAGAACAGGGGATTGAAAAATTGGCTACTGCCTCATTTTGGTACCTTGGTAATCGATTACCACCCCCCTGGTAATCGATTACCATAGTAAAATTGTTGAAAATCATGTTTTTCTAGACTAAAAGAAAAGGGCTTAACTTAGTCTGTAGAACTCCAAATGGTGCGTGGTTTGAAACCACGCATAGCTAAGGTATAAGACTACAACATGGTAAGATGTGAGAGTAACATGATAAGTTTAAATGGGTTGAGTAAAAAGAAAGATTAGAGATGTTAGTAAACTGATTGATTCCGCGAATTGCATTTACAATTATAGTGTTGTTTTAATTGATTACGAAAAAGGTTATGGTTTACTAAAAGGAAAGTGTTAAAAGAAAAAAGCTTCCCGTAATTTAGTTAACTCAATTACTGTGTGTAACAGCCCGTTGTACACCGGTATTGTTAACATTGATTATGATATTAAGCGCAGTTACAATCACAGTGATTAGATTAATTAAATTACGGGCAAATTTTTCTTTGAACATATTCCTTTTCTTTTACATCAATACATTCTCCGTAATCAATTAAAACCACACTATAATTGTAAATGCCATTTGCGGAATCATACACTTTCTAACACCATACCTCTTCCTTTTTATTCAATTCATTTAAACTCACCATCTTACTCTCACAATTTACCAAGTTATAGTCCTTTACGTTGTCTACGCGTGGTTTCAAACCACGTATCATTTGGAGTTCTACCCATCAAGTTATACCCCTTTCTTTTAGTCTAGAAAAAACTGAATTTTCGAAAATTATGCTGTGGTAATCGATTACCAGTGGGTGGTAATCGATTACCACCTGTCAAAAATGAGGCAGTAGCCAATTTTTCAATTCCTCTGTTCTGGTAATCGATTACCAGCTTGGGGTAATCGATTACCTCACATGGTAATCGATTACCAAAGGCCAGTAATCGATTACCAGTGCAGACAGTAGCTAATTTTTCGTCCCCTGTTGCATGGTAATCGATTACCATGCTTGGGTAATCGATTACTATGCAGCAAAATGACAGATTACAGCAGTTTTGAGCCCCAAAAAGGGTGTCTAATCCATCCCTAACCCCTTGGTACTCCACATAACACATAATCATGTCCTAATGTTGGCTCTAGGCCCTTCCATCATGCATTTTCCTTAAGTTTAACATCAATTACATCATTCTCAAATAATGGCCATTTACATGCATATATGGACCATTTTTACAACATTACACATCAAGACTTCAAGGCTATGAATGTGGCAATGGACAAGTCCCATGCTCACTCAAAATATACAGTTATCCAAGCCATGAATAATAAAACATATCAAGACTTAGCATATGACCATGAACACTAACAAAAGCATGGAAAATGACATCATGCAATATGTTCATGACCTAAGTCTCAAAATACTAATGGTATGCTATGTGCACTCCATAAACTCCTCCAAAAAGCCATGCAATCCAATGCACCGCATGCCAATCCAACGTCCACTATACGGGCTTCTTGCCCGAAGCTCCTCCCGGCTCATAGTGACCTGAAATGTGGTCCCCCAAACACGGGGTGAGATATACGGATATATCTCAGTAAACCAATGGAGCTAGAGGCTCTCTCCACTCCATGGCTCACTAAAATGTATCAAAATGACATAATATGGCATGCAAGTAAAACAATATCACCATCCTCCTGGAGACACCCAAGAACATCCACTCATGGATTCGTGTTCAAGGACTCCATCATATAACTCCCGAGACAGTCCTGGCGCCTCTCCCATGGTTGAGAAGACTCCATGGCAATACCCAACCGGAACTCCTCATGAGCCCTATCCGGCGGACGTCCCACGTTTGGATCATCCTGGCGCCGCTCCCAGAGTCGACTCCACGGCAATACCCGACTGGCATTCTCACAAGGATGAATCCAGCGGATGACCAAACTCCACTTGTCAACTGATCAGTGACCACACAATTTTCACACAATACAAGCAATATGCATACAAGCACACAAACACATCATGTCATCACTACATAATCCAACCACAACCTTCCTCTAGGTGTGGTGGAGCTCACTAGGGATTAAACCCAAGTTCCAAGAGTTTACCTTAACACGAGCAACACCGTTCCAAACGTATGCTCCAAATCAACTTTTCTCAAATCCAACCGTGTGAGGCACCCTACAACAATCATCAAATCCCAATTACACAAAAACTCATTTTTCATCAAAATTCCTCAAAATTCTCTAAGTTAAAAACCTAGATTTTTCACCAAAATTTAACATAGCATTTCTAGCTTACAAACATGATTCTAAGGCCTTTTCATCTAATAGCATTTTTCCATTTGGGCTCTCTATCATCACACATCTAAAATCAAAGCTTTGAACACATATTCATAGATCTAAGAAATCAACTATCAAAAGACCACAAATATACTTACAATGGGTAGTATGATCACCACCAAGGCTTCACTAAACCATTTGAAGCTCAAAACTCCAAGAAATCTCCAAGAACACTAATGGGTCGGATCTGACTTTGCTTAAAACGTGGCCAAAGAGATGGATTCAAGGCTTCTAGGTGCTACCAATGGCTTTGGAAGGTTGTTTACGATAGATTTCAACACCAAAATCAAGCGATTCGGTGGAGAAACGAAGAAATGGGAAGAAAATGGAGAAATGGTGAAAATGGCCCTTTTCCTTCACTGTGAGCGCGCGAGAGAATGGAGAGGAAAAGAGAGAAAGAAGGAAAGAAAAGGAGGTGGGGCCAAGTGACTTCGGTCACACGGGTCCCACACGCGATCTAACTTTAACTCCGATAAAATTTCCGATCACAAATCCTTAATCTAAATATTTTTCCAGTCCATAACATATTTTTCTTTCTCCAAAATATTGATAAAAATTTCACACCTATTGGTACACTCACAACTCAGTATTTTAACACTTAAAAATCACTATTCATCGATTTTTCCCAAATTTGCCTATTTACTCAATTTTTCGCCCTGATTCCATTTCCAATCTTACTTTTGTCATTTGAAATCTCTAACTCAATATTTAAGCCCCTTAACACACGGTTGGCAAATTACAATTTTGCCCTTTTGCCCCTTTTGGCCATAATACTTGGATTTTCACTAATCCATCAACTTTCATTTCATAATATAACATTAAAATAAACATTTAAATACTTGAGGTGTTATATTCACCCCACCTTTTTGAAATTTTGTCCGCAAAATTAAATCATACCTGCTCACTAACTCAGGATACAGCCGGAGAATCTCGTCCTCCCGCTCCCAAGTAGCCTCCTCAGGTGTGCGGCCTTCCCACTGAATCTTCAGCATGGGAATCACTTTACTTCTTAGTCTCTTTTCACTGCGGTCCAATACTGCAATAGGACCGATGGGAGTCTTCAAGTTCTCCCTGATTTCAATATTATCCGGTATCACCACGTGTGATTCATCCGGAACATAACGTCGCAACTGCGACACATGAAAAACATCGTGTAAATTGGACAACTGAGGGGGTAAGGCAAGCTGATAGGCCACCAGTCCTACTCTTTTCATAATCTGATATGGCCCAATGAATCGTGGACTCAGCTTCCTCACACCCAACGCACGGCCAACACCTGTGACCGGCGACAAACGTACAAAAACATGGTCACCTTCCTCAAATTCCAGCGGTCTATGCTTATTGTCATAGTAGCTTTTCTGCCGATTCTGTGCCTGTTTCAATTTTTCTCTGATCATTTCAATTTGCACTGTCGTTTCCTGCACAAAATCCGGACCAAATCTTTCTTTATCGCCTACCTCAGTCCAACAAGTGGGCGTACGACACCTCCTGCCATACAAAACCTCATATGGTGCCATACCCAGACTGGAATGAAAACTGTTGTTATAAGAAAACTCCACCAGTGGCAAGTACCTATCCCAGGCATTACCCTGTTCCAGTGTGCAAGCTCTCAGCATATCCTCAAGTGTCTGTATGGTCCTCTCAGTCTGACCATCAGTCTGCGGGTGATAAGCAGTGCTCAGCCGGAGCTGAGTGCCAAAAGCCTGCTGCAAAGCTCCCCAAAATCGGGAAGTAAACTTCGGGTCCCGATCACTCACAATGCTAATCGGTATCCCATGGAGTCTAACAATCTCCTTCACATAAAGTGTTGCCAACTTTTCCGTAGTGTAATCCACTCGTACTGGTAGAAAATGTGCAGACTTCGTAAGTCGGTCCACAATAACCCAAATCGAATCATAACCAGCTTGAGTTCTCGGCAATCCCACAACAAAATCCATTGAAATACTCTCCCATTTCCATTCAGGTATATCCAGCGGCTGAAGTAATCCAGCAGGTTTCTGATGCTCTATTTTCACTTTCTGGCAAACCAAGCACTTAGACACGTACTCGGCAACATCCCTTTTCATACCAGGCCACCAGAACTTCACTTTCAAATCTTGGTACATCTTTGTGGCACCTGGGTGGATAGCATATTGACCCTTATGGGCCTCAGTCATAACTTCCTCTGCGAGTTCCTTGGGCACAACAATCCTGCCCTGATATAATAGTAGTCCTTGTTCATTCACAGATATGCCACTCTGGCCTTTCAAATACTTTATACTCTCATTGCGAATCTGAGTCTCTTTAATCTTCTCGTGCAGCTCGTTCTCAATCCGAGTCAACTCCATATCACACATTCTTCCTGCAAAGAAATCCGTTATTTTCATGTCACGGAATTGCTCAATCACTTCATTGTCCCACATCATCATATGAGATAAGTTAACAGACTTCCTACTCAATGCATCTGCCACAACATTAGCCTTTCCCGGGTGGTATTTCAGCTCAAAGTCATAATCTTTTAAAAATTCAACCCATCTACGCTGCCTCATATTCAGCTCCTTCTGATCAAATAAATATTTCAAGCTTTTATGGTCGCTGAACACGGCAAACTTCATCCCATACAGAAAATGCCTCCAAATTTTCAAGGCAAAAACAATAGCAGCCAATTCTAAGTCATGCGTCGGATAATTTTCTTCATGCGGCCTTAACTGCCTAGACGCATATACAATAACTTTTCCTTCCTGCATTAGCACGCTCCCTAAACCTTTCTTAGAAGCATCACAATATAACACAAACTCACCCTCCGGGTCAGGTAGAGTCAACACCGGAGCAGTAGTCAATTTCTCTTTAAGTAGCAGAAAACAGTCCTCACATTCCTGGGTCCACACAAAAGGAGTATCCTTTCGTGTCAATCGGGTCAACGGTAGAACCATTGCAGAAAATCCCTGTATAAACCGGCGATAATAGCCAGCAAGCCCCAGAAAACTTCTAATCTCAGTCACAGTCTTAGGTCTTTCCCAGTCACTCACCGCTTCAATCTTGCTTGGATCCACTGCAACTCCACTTGCAGAAATAACATGACCCAAAAATTGCACCTCAGACAACCAGAATTCACACTTAGACGGTTTAGCATACAGTTTCTTGTCTTTCAACACCTGCAACACAGTCCTCAAATGGTCGATGTGCTCCTCTTTACTCTTAGAATAGATCAAAATGTCATCAATGAACACAATTACAAACTGGTCCAAATACGGTTTAAAAATGCGGTTCATATAATCCATGAACACCGCCGGGGCATTAGTAAGCCCGAAAGGAATCACTTGATATTCAAAATGTCCATATCTGGATCGGAAAGCTGTTTTAGGTACATCCTCCGGTTTAATCCGAATCTGGTGATATCCGGACCGGAGATCAATCTTTGAAAATACACAGGCACCCCTCAACTGATCTAATAAATCATCAATACGCGGTAATGGGTACCGGTTCTTAACAGTCACTTTATTCAGCTGTCGGTAGTCGGTGCACAATCTCATGCTACCATCCTTTTTATTTACAAATATAACCGGTGCTCCCCACGGAGACACGCTCGGCCTAATAAAATTCTTCGCAGACAGTTCTTCAATATGTTTCTTCAATTCAGCCAATTCAAGTGGCGACATCCGATATGGAGCCAAGGAGATCGGCCCCACACCAGGCAATAAATCAATCGAGAATTCAATCTCTCTCTCAGGTGGGAATTCCGGTATCTCATCCGGAAATACATCCTCAAACTCATTTACAACTGGAATAGTAGAAATCTCTTCCTTTTTATCACCTACTAATCCGCCCAACAAGACATAACCCAAATCTCCAGCCTTCAAGGCTTTCACAGTTTGACTTACAGACAAATACAAAGACGGACAAACAGACGGCCTCTCGTGAGATAGCAACAACCTCTTTCCGCAGCAATCAATCATTGCGCAGTTCCGAGACAACCAATCCATCCCCAAAACTAGATTGACAGAGGCCAGGGGTAAGATAATTAAATCAATGGTATAACCCCTGCCTAAATAAGTGAACTTCACATCTTCACAAATCCAAGACGATTCACTAACCTCTCCTGTAGCAGTAGTAATACGCATCGGAGGAACCATCCGTGTTACCTTTAAGTCCAGCGCCTTAGCCACATAGTCCGCCACAAATGAATGTGTCGCTCCCGAATCAAACAACACAGATAAATCAACATTAGAGAGAAAAATTATACCTTTAACCAAATTCGGAGCCTTTTCAGTACGCTGCGCATTAGTAGTATAGACTCGTCCCACAGTAGGAACAACAGCAATAGGAGCAGCAGTAGTAGTAGTAGCTGGCGGCAAGGCCTGCAGATTCGCAGCCTGCCCCGAAGAAGATGTACAATTTCTAGCAAAGTGGCCACTCTGACCACATCTAAAACAATTCGACGTACCAGCACCACATACACCTCTGTGGTATTTCCCACACTTCCCACATTGTGGGGTAAAATATCTGTTCGAAGCACCACCACCACCAGTATTTCCACCCCTCTTGAACTGACCAGGAGGCTGCCTTACATGCAACCCCCTACCTCTATTGTTATTATTGAAACCTCCTCTGTTGGTATTACCAGAAGGACCAGGTGTCCTCTTAACATCTTGCTCTTTTCCCGAATCAGATTTCGGATACCTCCCATAAACAGTCTCGACTCTTTTGCACTGGGTCACCAAATCAGCAAAGTTCCTCACCGCGGTATTTGACATCCTCTTAGCAATCTTCTCATTCAGCCCTCTTTGAAATTTAGCTGACAAGAATTCCGGAGTAGGTAGAGTACCTCCATAGTTGGCAAACTTAACAAGTTCATTAAACCTCGCCACATAGGCATCAACAGTCATCACTCCCTGTACCAGATTATCGAATTCACCTTGCTTAGCCTCCCGAACATCGCGGGGAAAATATTCTTCATGGAATAATCCTTCAAACATAGTCCAAGTAAGGACCTCACCCTGAATAATAAATGGGCGAGACACATTGTCCCACCACTCTTGGGCATCACCCTCCAGCATGTAAACAGAATACAATAACTTCTGCGGATCTTGGCATCTCATAACCTGAAAAATCTTGTCCATGCCCCTCAACCAAGCAGTGACCTCCTTTGGGTCCCTTGACCCCAAAAATGCGGGTGGCTTATGTTTCCTAAAAGATATGAGCCTACGCTCATCGTCAGCATTATCAAGCACCTGCCCAGCAGCCCCAGTAGATTGGGCAACAGATGATGAAGATCCGGAATATAGCTCGGATCAGTAGTAGTATGATGACTAGCCTCACCAGTGTGGTGACTAGCCCCACTCTCCCCCTGTTGAGGAGTAACAGATGGCGTCGGTGTAGGAGTCACCGTAGCCGTATGCGGAGGTGTATCTTCCCTCCTAGGACGACCTCTATCCGCCCTCAACTCAGCCATAAAGGCCTGCATCATATCCTGATTAGCTTTCATCAGGTTCTCTGTCATATTTCTGTTTGCAGCCGTTTCCGCCTGCAGAGCATTCAGTGCTGCAGTGATCGGATCCGGTGGCAAATGACCTGCACCCCGTGCCCCACGGCGACCTCGTGCCCTACTCATGATATCTGTACATGTAACACAAAGGAATGAGCTGATCAGACCCACACTGAGGAATCACATATACATTAATCATAAATAGTTCACAGATAGCTATGGCACACAAGATACATCACACACAACAATCAGAGTTCCCTAAACAAAACTGCTCTGATACCATAAAATGTAACAGCCCGTTGTACACCGGTATTGTTAACATTGATTATGATATTAAGCGCAGTTACAATCACAGTGATTAGATTAATTAAATTACGGGCAAATTTTTCTTTGAACATATTCCTTTTCTTTTACATCAATACATTCTCCGTAATCAATTAAAACCACACTATAATTGTAAATGCCATTTGCGGAATCATACACTTTCTAACACCATACCTCTTCCTTTTTATTCAATTCATTTAAACTCACCATCTTACTCTCACAATTTACCAAGTTATAGTCCTTTACGTTGTCTACGCGTGGTTTCAAACCACGTATCATTTGGAGTTCTACCCATCAAGTTATACCCCTTTCTTTTAGTCTAGAAAAAACTGAATTTTCGAAAATTATGCTGTGGTAATCGATTACCAGTGGGTGGTAATCGATTACCACCTGTCAAAAATGAGGCAGTAGCCAATTTTTCAATTCCTCTGTTCTGGTAATCGATTACCAGCTTGGGGTAATCGATTACCTCACATGGTAATCGATTACCAAAGGCCAGTAATCGATTACCAGTGCAGACAGTAGCTAATTTTTCGTCCCCTGTTGCATGGTAATCGATTACCATGCTTGGGTAATCGATTACTATGCAGCAAAATGACAGATTACAGCAGTTTTGAGCCCCAAAAAGGGAGTGTAATCCATCCCTAACCCCTTGGTACTCCACATAACACATAATCATGTCCTAATGTTGGCTCTAGGCCCTTCCATCATGCATTTTCCTTAAGTTTAACATCAATTACATCATTCTCAAATAATGGCCATTTACATGCATATATGGACCATTTTTACAACATTACACATCAAGACTTCAAGGCTATGAATGTGGCAATGGACAAGTCCCATGCTCACTCAAAATATACAGTTATCCAAGCCATGAATAATAAAACATATCAAGACTTAGCATATGACCATGAACACTAACAAAAGCATGGAAAATGACATCATGCAATATGTTCATGACCTAAGTCTCAAAATACTAAGGGTATGCTATGTGCACTCCATAAACTCCTCCAAAAAGCCATGCAATCCAATGCACCGCATGCCAATCCAACGTCCACTATACGGGCTTCTTGCCCGAAGCTCCTCCCGGCTCATAGTGACCTGAAATGTGGTCCCCCAAACACGGGGTGAGATATACGGATATATCTCAGTAAACCAATGGAGCTAGAGGCTCTCTCCACTCCATGGCTCACTAAAATGTATCAAAATGACATAATATGGCATGCAAGTAAAACAATATCACCATCCTCCTGGAGACACCCAAGAACATCCACTCATGGATTCGTGTTCAAGGACTCCATCATATAACTCCCGAGACAGTCCTGGCGCCTCTCCCATGGTTGAGAAGACTCCATGGCAATACCCAACCGGAACTCCTCATGAGCCCTATCCGGCGGACATCCCACGTTTGGATCATCCTGGCGCCGCTCCCAGAGTCGACTCCACGGCAATACCCGACTGGCATTCTCACAAGGATGAATCCAGCGGATGACCAAACTCCACTTGTCAACTGATCAGTGACCACACAATTTTCACACAATACAAGCAATATGCATACAAGCACACAAACACATCATGTCATCACTACATAATCCAACCACAACCTTCCTCTAGGTGTGGTGGAGCTCACTAGGGATTAAACCCAAGTTCCAAGAGTTTACCTTAACACGAGCAACACCGTTCCAAACGTATGCTCCAAATCAACTTTTCTCAAATCCAACCGTGTGAGGCACCCTACAACAATCATCAAATCCCAATTACACAAAAACTCATTTTTCATCAAAATTCCTCAAAATTCTCTAAGTTAAAAACCTAGATTTTTCACCAAAATTTAACATAGCATTTCTAGCTTACAAACATGATTCTAAGGCCTTTTCATCTAATAGCATTTTTCCATTTGGGCTCTCTATCATCACACATCTAAAATCAAAGCTTTGAACACATATTCATAGATCTAAGAAATCAACTATCAAAAGACCACAAATATACTTACAATGGGTAGTATGATCACCACCAAGGCTTCACTAAACCATTTGAAGCTCAAAACTCCAAGAAATCTCCAAGAACACTAATGGGTCGGATCTGACTTTGCTTAAAACGTGGCCAAAGAGATGGATTCTGTAACATCCCGTATAACTAGTAAAATACCTAAGTACTATATGCTATATGTACATGTGTAGAATTCGGATGTATGGTTTATGTGTTATGTGTTATGGCTTGTGAATTGTTTGATTTTTATTCCTTGGATAAGACTAAGGTAATTAATTAAATTAAATCATAAGAGGGTGTATATGTAGGCATATGAATTTATTAAAATCATGTGAGTAATGTGAGTATGTGTTAGAAGGCATTAGTGTTTGGATGTGGGCTAGTGTGTGTGCTTGTTGCTCTTGGACTTGTGTGAATGGATCCTTTTGTGTGTGTGGCCAATGGCCCAAGTATGGCTCTTGGATCAAGCCAATTCAGCCCAAGGTTGTGTCCACCCTTATCTTCCCTAAGCCTTGCCCAACTTAGGTGCCTTGTGTATCAAGTAACACTCACATGGCAAAGGTATTTTTTCCCTCTCACTTTTGCGCACAAGTGAGAGTAATTAGGATCTTTATAATCTGCCATTTTGCCTTGTTAAACCGCCACCTCACCTTGATTATGCATAATTTGATTTAAGCCTCATTGCATGGTAGACACATGTGCATTTTAGCATGATCTTAGGCTGCATAAATCTCCATTTTTGGGCGCACATGGGAGGGGCTGAATGCAGATTTTTTTTATGACACAAGACTGCATAACTTGTTGACTTGGATAACCACTTTCACTCCCCATCATGAGACTGCATTGTGCAGATTTTTGGTAAGCTTTTGCAGCCCTTCATGAGTCAAATCTCTTCCTCCTTCCACATGCATCATGAGACTGCATTCCCATCATTTTTGTGCAGAGGGCAGCTCCATAAATCTGAATCCTTGGCTGCCACAAAGCCCTCTAGCTTGTGGACTTAGTGAACCTCCCTCACCCCTCATCATTGTGCGCATGGCTTGGCTTTTTATGCAGAAATTTTCTGCACAAGGACAGCCCCAATATGAGTGTTTGGACTGCCACAAATCTACACTCATGATGCACCTTTTTCCCCTCATCATTTGCGCACCAAGGACTGCACAAGTGCAGATTTTTGGGCTGCCACATGGTTAGTTTCCTTGTTGACTTAGCTAAGCTCTTACATGTGCACATGACACTCCCTTTCCACACCTCTTTGTGCGCAAACCTTGGCTGTTGGGCAGAGAAAAATTCTGACTTTGGACAGCTCTTAAATCTGAACAAATTCCCTCACCCTTTTGCATGTAAGTAGAGTAATTTAGAAGCCAAAACCTTGCTTGTTTCAGCCTTTTATGCAGCCCCATCATCTCTTAAAAATCTGAACATTTCATGATAGTTAATCATAGCCTTTTTCCCCTCACTTTCTTTATATGTGCGCATGGAGAGGGGGCTGCCTTCATGTGCAAGTGCAGCCAACTCCTCTCCAACTTCTCTTCTCCTCACTCCCTCACTCCCATAACCGAACCTACAAGCCTCCTTGGAGCTAGAAGACCTTGCTTAAGACAACTCCTTCCTTCCCTCACCTCAACCATACACCAAGCTAGTGCCAACCTAGTTCCTCACCTTGTTGCGCATAGGACCTCTTAGGAAGTGTGGACTTGTGTGTGTTGAAGCTAGAAGGTGGTGTGATCCTTGACTTTGAAGGGTGTGCTACAAGAGGTAGGCTCTAAACTTTGAACTCTTTCTTTGTGTAGCCATGTTTGTATGCTTAAATGTCTCCTTAAGTATGTGTGGTTTTGGATTTAAGTATAAGCATGATAAAAGTAGAATGATGGAGCTATTTCATAATGATATGTATGCATAGAAACCTCTTGGTTATGTTCGAACTCATGCCACTGTTTCTGCACTTAAAAGCCATTGTTTCTGCACATTTTAAGCCACTGTTTCTGCACTTAAAAGCCACTGTTTCTGCACATTTTAAGCCACTGTTTCTGCACATGTATGTCACTGTTTTAGTGCTCCTTAAGCCACTGTTTTAGCCTTGAAATGCCACTGTTTTCATGCTTAAAAATGCCACTGTTTTAAGTCATTCCATGCCACTGTTTTATACATAAAAATGCCACTGTTTTACTCCTCAAAGGCCACTGTTTTATACATAAAAATGCCACTGTATTACTCCTCAAAGGCCACTGTTTTATACATAAAAATGCCACTGTTTTACTCCTCAAAGGCCACTGTTTGTATGCATAAAATGCCACTGTTTTAGTCCTTCTATGCCACTGTTTGTATGTATAAAATGCCACTGTTTTGGAAGTTCAAAGTGCCACTGTTTCTGTTTTAAAAATGCCACTGTTTCTGTTTTAAAAACGCCACTGTTTCTGTTTTGGAAAAGTTTAAAACGTCACTGTTTTGGCTGCTGTAAACACTGCTGTATGCTCACTGTTTTGCTGCTGTATGTCCACTGTTTTGGCTGCTGTAAACACTGCTGTATGCTCACTGTTTTGCTGCTGTATGTCCACTGTTTTGGCTGCTGTAAACACTGCTGTATGCTCACTGTTTTGCTGCTGTATGCTCACTGTTTTGCTGCTGTATGTCCACTGTTTTGGCTGCTGTAAACACTGCTGTATGCTCACTGTTTTGCTGCTGTATGCTCACTGTTTTGCTGCTGAAAATACTCACTGTTTTGGCTGCTGTAAGCCACTGCTGTATGCTTTCTGTTCTGCTGTAAATAGCCACTGTAAATGATTAGTTTTAATTGATTTAGGTGCGCTTAAGAAGTGAGAATATTTCGCTGCCGTTGGTAATATTTAAGGAAAGCTAAGGTAAGTGTCAGGCGATGATGCCTAATGTAACTATTGACTACTGGTATAGAATTGTAACATGATGCTCCATATACCGTAAAAATATTATGTTCCATTATAATGAAAGGAAACTGCCGAAAATGTGCCGTATGATTATGAGGTAAAGACGTTATGTGGCAGCATAACGCATATGAAAGGTATATAAGCATGCATCTTACATTATACCGCATTTTTACGCTTTGTGTGTGAAAGCATAGCATGGCATGCATATAACAAGATCATATAGGCCTTGTTTTAGAATAGTTATGTACAGGACCATGTGTTTGAGCAAACATCATATAGGCATCCCCAAGGTACCGGGGTATGGGACACTTGGCATCAGTCCGCATAGGCCCACAGTTGGAATCCACATGGAGCTCAGGTGCCAAGGGATATTTGATTCCACTGTGAAGTGCGCGCACGACGGTGCTAAAAGCGCAAAGGAAAGGCGTTATATACGCAATATATGAATATGATAAAAAGGAAAAGGAACAAGGATATGTTGAAGTGACTGTTTATGATTTTGTGCCTAGTTAATATTGTTATATTACTGGTTTTATTGCCACACTACTGGGATTATTCTCACCCCTTCGGGGCTGCTATTTTCCTAAATGGCAGGAGGTCATAAAAGCACTTGAAGACATGATGTTTGCTGTTGATTGCTGATGCGTGGATTACCATTGTTGCTGTTTGTTTAAACTGGATAACTGTAATGATTAATGTTTTGGTACTTTTGGATGACTGTAGTCTTCATCATGTTTATGTTAGCTTGAACTTTTACGAACAGCAGCTATTTTGGAAAACCTTTATGAAAAGAATTTAAGTGTTGAAAATTTTTATACGGATTTGTATACTGCTTTGTTAGCTCATGTGACGTTAACGACTCTAATTCCGCTTAGCAAACGACTCTCTTGGATGCATACAAGGGAGGGCGTTACACTAATTGGTATCAGAGCAGTTTGGTCCATGGAATTGCTTGTGTTTGATTGAATTAACTGTTGTTTGTGTTTATCTGCTGATTGACTGTTTAAATGTGCTATAGTTAAGTATATATTAGCTAGGGTAGTCAGGTTGTTAGGACTGTTCTGTGATAAGACACGGATGCATAGCTAACTTGTCCGAATTGAACTCGAGTACCTACTTGAGACTGCTGCCATGAATAACTTGCGGTGAGCCTGATCAACTCATTTCCTGGTATTGTGAGTGCAGAATCATGGCGGGTGGTCGCGGTTCAACTCGGGGAAGGACTGGCGATGCAGAAGAGGATCTTATCACCACCATTGGAGGACTGGCCACGTTCATCCAGAACATGAGCCAAGAATGGCGTGACCATAGACAACAGAATCTGAACCAACCCCCACTGCATGAGAATGCAGAAGAAATTGCCCGTCGGAGGTTGAAAGACTTCCGCAACTTCCAACCACCCACCTTTGAGGGTGAGGACAACCCCGAGGCTGCAGCGAGGTGGCTGCAGATGATTGAGCATATCTTCGAACGCATGGCATGCCCAGAAGCGCAGAAGACTGATTACGCGTCATACCAGCTGATGGGAGAAGCCTTAACGTGGTGGACTGGTGCAAGGGCTCTGCTGAGAGCTCAGGACGTGGAACTAACATGGGCCGTGTTCAGACAAGTGTTTTTGGACAAGTATTTTCCTAAGGCAATGAGAAGGATGAAGCACACTGAACTGCTGTCTCTCAGGCAGGATAACATGACGGTGAATGAGTATATCGCAAAGTTCGGGCAGCTGATCGAGTACGCCAACTTCGATCGGAACATTTACGATGAAGAATGGCAGGTAGAGAAGTTCGAGAGCGGATTACATCCGGAAATTCGCAAGCTCATTCTGACGACGGCAAATCGTACACTTCCGGAACTCATCAACCAGAGTCGTCAGGCCGAAGGAATCATTAACGAGGCCAAGAACTTGAACAAGCCACCACCACAATTCCACGGAGGAAACCGAGCAGGCAGATTCTTCAGGACGGCACCTGGTAGAGGTCGAGGCAGAGGGACGCCGTTGCAGGCACGACCTGGAAACTTTAAGAGGAACTTTACGGTGGGCCAATCGTCGACGGGACGTCAGGGTGCGACTGCTTGTGCTACGTGTGGAAAGAATCACTTTGGAGTCTGTCGCAAGAACAACAATGCATGCTTCAGATGCGGCCAGCAAGGTCATTTTGCTTACAAGTGCCCCCAGAACGCTGACCAACAGCCTCCGCAAGCTCGAGTGTTCACTTTGGATGCAAATGAAGCGCAGAAGTTTCCCAACCTGATCAAAGGTAATGTCACTCTGAATGGTCACCCAATTTCTGTTATCTTTGATTCTGGAGCGTCTGGCTCTTTTATGGCAAAGCATACTGCATTAAGAATAGGCATCACCCCAACCCCGTTACCCTATGAGTTACACATCAGCACACCGACGGGAGGATCGTGCACAGCCTCGGAGATCTGCAGAGGTGTTACCTTGCAGTATGAAGGGAACACGTATACAGTTAACTTGGTGGTCCTGCCGGTATTCAACTTCGATGTGATTATCGGTATGGACTGGTTGACGGAAAACGGGATAACTCTGGATTGTCGAGCGGGGAAAGTCATTGTTCCTGCAAAGGATGGTAATTCTCAACCTTTCTCCCTCATTTCCTTATTGCAAGTTAGAAAAGAGCTCCGCAAGGGAGCAGCAGGGTATCTTTTGTCGATCGAGGCTGAGACCTCGATTGACAATCAAATTCAGGATGTGCCGGTAGTTAGAGAATTCGAGGAGGTATTCCCGGATGAAATACCTCGATTGCCTCCTCATAGGGAAATAGAATTTTCGATCGAACTTGTTCCTGGAGTCGGACCAATCTCTATTGCCCCGTATCGCATGGCACCGTTGGAACTTCGCGAGTTGAAGAAGCAGATAGAAGAGCTTTTGGCAAAGGAATTCATCAGACCGAGTGCTTCTCCATGGGGTGCTCCAGCTATCTTGATCAAGAAGAAGGATGGAAGCTTACGTCTGTGTGTAGATTACCGCCAGCTGAACAAAGCCACGGTGAAGAATAAGTATCCGCTACCGAGGATTGACGATTTGATGGACCAGCTGAGAGGAGCCAGAGTCTTTTCCAAGATAGACTTACGATCGGGATACCATCAGATCCGGGTCAAACCGGAGGACATTCCGAAAACAGCTTTTAGGACTCGTTATGGGCACTATGAATATCAGGTGATCCCATTCGGACTTACGAATGCTCCAGCGGTATTCATGGACTACATGAACCGCATCTTCCGCCCGTTCCTTGATCAGTTCGTAATTGTGTTTATCGACGACATCCTGATCTACTCGGCTAATGAAGAGCTGCACGCGGAACATCTGAGGATTGTCTTGCAAGTCTTGAAGGAGAAGCAGTTGTACGCAAAATGGTCGAAGTGCGAGTTTTGGCTTAAAGAGGTCCAGTTTCTGGGCCATGTCATTTCATCAGAAGGTATCGCGGTGGACCCCAGCAAAGTTGAAGCTGTCATGAATTGGGAACGACCCAAGACTGTCACCGAAGTACGAAGTTTCTTAGGTCTGGCCGGCTATTATCGAAGGTTTATCCAGAATTTCTCTCAGATAGTGCAACCCCTCACCCGTCTCACTCGGAAGGACAAGCCTTTTGAGTGGACTGAAGCCTGTGAAGAATGTTTCTTGGAGCTAAAGAGCAGATTGACGAGTGTTCCTGTACTCACGATTCCGGATCCTACTCGAAAGTTCGAAGTTTACTGCGATGCATCACTGAAAGGACTTGGATGCGTGTTGATGCAGGACCGTATGGCAGTAGCTTATGCATCTCGACAACTGAAGCCTCACGAAGAAAATTATCCGACGCACGACTTGGAGTTAGCAGCTATAGTGTTCGCACTGAAAATCTGGAGGCACCACTTGTATGGTTCGCAGTTTGACGTGTTCAGCGATCATAAGAGTTTGAAGTACTTGTTCGACCAGAAGGAGCTGAATATGCGGCAACGTCGGTGGATGGAATTTCTGAAGGACTACGATTTTGAACTTAAATACCACCCAGGAAAGGCAAACGTGGTAGCCGACGCCCTGAGCAGGAAGACTCTACACACTGCAACTCTGATGATGGAAGAATTGAAGTTGTTTGAGGCCTTCCGAGACTTGAACTTATCGGTAGACGAGAGAGGGAACAGCATAAGATTGGGAAATATAAAGGTGGAGAATGAATTGATCAGTAGAATTAAGGAGGCTCAGAAAGATGAAGAGTTAGTCCGTGATTTGGTTGGTAACCAAGATGTAGTAAAGGATGAGAATGATGTCTGGAAGTTTCAAGGACGGCTGGTTGTGCCGAATGAAGTGTTGAAGCAAGAAGTTTTGCAGGAAGCTCACAAGGGTAAGTATGCAGTTCATCCTGGATCCACGAAGATGTACAATGATTTGAAGACCTCGTTTTGGTGGCCGGGTATGAAGCGTGATATTGCGGAGTATGTATCTCGATGCTTAACTTGTCAGAAGGTGAAGTATGAACATCAGAGACCGTCGGGACTCCTTCAACCTTTGGAGATTCCCGAATGGAAGTGGGATAGTATTTCGATGGATTTTGTAGTTGGACTTCCTCGGACGCGAGAAGGATATGACTCTATCTGGGTGATTGTCGATCGTTTAACGAAGTCAGCTCATTTCTTGCGTGTTAGAACCACTTATGATACAGAAAGGCTTGCTAGAATCTATCTGCAGGAGATTGTGAAGCTGGACGGAGTTCCTACGAGTATTGTCAGTGATCGTGATCCCAAGTTTACGTCCAAGTTTTGGGAATCCTTTCAAAGAGCATTAGGGACCCAACTGAGGTTGAGTACTGCTTATCATCCGCAGACCGATGGACAGACGGAACGCACCATCCAAGCTTTAGAGGACATGTTGCGAGCATGTGTTTTGGAGTTAGGAGGCAGCTGGGATAGCTATCTTTCGTTGATTGAGTTCGCTTACAACAACAGTTACCACTCCAGCATTCAGATGGCACCGTATGAAGCTTTGTATGGGAGAAAATGCAGATCCCCTTTATGTTGGACTGAAGTAGGAGAGCGAAGTATGTTAGGACCCGATCTAATTCAAGAAACATCCGAACAAGTAAAGAAGATTCGGGAGAATATGCAGAGGGCTCAGACCAGACAGAAGAGTTATTACGACAAGCGTCATAAGCCTCTATCTTTCGAAGTCGGAGACCATGTGTTCTTGAGAATCACTCCTACATCGGGACTCGGAAGGAGAATGGGAGTAAAGAAGTTAAGTCCACGGTACTTAGGACCGTATCTGATTATGGACCGGATTGGAGAGTCTGCATACCGGTTGGCCTTACCACCCAATCTGTCAGGAATTCACAATGTATTTCATGTGTCGCAGCTACGGAGGTACCTCTCTGATCCATCTCACGTATTACATCCAGAAGAAGTG